>RCUC01154855.1:0-75168 GCA_003697995.1 Taxidea taxus jeffersonii | reverse complement strand
AAAAAAAAAAAAAAGTGTTAAGCATTCCAAAAAGACAACATGAAACCACATGTGGGATGTCTTAAGGAGGGAGACCCTGTGCTACTGCCTGGGTCATATGCCCATGAAGCTGGCTTTGGAGATAGGTCCCATGTCTCTCTTAGAGATTCAAAACAACCAACAGCAACAAGAAAAGAGAAAGCTGTCCAAAAACAAAGAACTGTTTCATGGAAGCTGTGATAAATGCCAATTTTATAGGAATGTGTGGAAGAAAATAAGTAGTATGTCAGATGATTCATCGAAGAATCTGGATCTTGTCCAAGTCAGGGGGCAGGACTATGAAGGTCAGAGTGAGGAGCTGGCTCCAGGCCTGAATTGCAGCCAAGGTGGAAGTCAAAAATCATGATTGATGTGCTCTCAGAGATGCATATAATTAATCATGTATTTATTAAAGCACACATTTGAGGTTTGGTCAGGTTCTGGACGGGGGTTGTGAGAAGGAATGCATAAGACACAAACCCTGCCTCTAAGAAACTCATGAAATAGTGAGGGGGCAAAGATGGCTGGAGGGATTCATTCGTGGGAGATAGCGTCGCTAACAATGAAGCAACAGTAGTCTGATCCCTGGTGATATTAATAGGATACCCTAGTTGTTTATCTGTGTGTAAAGATCTGGAATGTGATTAAATACATCTGCATCAGTCAGAGTCCAGGCAGGGAAACAGGACCTATTCTAGAAATTCCACACAGAGGGAAGGTAATATAGGGAATTGGTTGTGTGATAAAGTAGTTTCCAAGTGCTGTCTTGTCCCAGTTTTGTAGTCCTAGCTCAAAGCTCTCAACTCCCCCTTGCAGGCCGTTTGCTAAGCCCCCACCCCAACTACTTCCCTTATCAGACCCTAACACATCTAGGTTATAAGACACACTTACCCAAGGCGAGAGGCCCCAGATACTTAAGAGACAAGGTCTGCAGAATTTTTCAAAATACTCAACCCCCAGGGATCCCTCACAACCTAGCTAACCTCAGCCTGCTTGGCATACATAAGCTCTCACTCTCTCTCTCTCTCTTTTTAACATTTTATTTATTTGTCAGAGAGAGAGAGAGAGAGAGAGAGAGCACAAGCAGGGGGAGGGGCAGGCAGAGGGAGAAGCAGGCTCCCCACTGAACAAAGAGCCAGATATGGGGTCGATCCCAGGACCCTGGGATCATGACCCGAGCCGAAGGCAGCTGCTTCACTGACTGAGCCACCCAGGTGTCCCCATAAGCCATCTCTCTCTTTTTTTTTTTTTAAGATTTTATTTTTTTATTTGACAGACAGAGATCACAAGTAGTCAGAGAGGCAGGTAGAGAGAGAGAGGAAGAGAAGCAGGCTCTCTGCTCAGCGGGAGGCCCATAAGCCATCTCTTACAGTTCCAACTTGCTATTGCCCCGTGCACGGATGCAAACCCCTTCCCCCCGCCCCGCATGACACCCTGCCTGGCTGTCTTCTTTCATTTGGAGCCATAAGTAACAAAGAATTCTGCCTTTCCTCTATCCTGAAGTGTCATTGTATTGTGTCCCATCATCAAAAGAAAAGTTAAATTTTACAACAGAGTTGCACCAGGTGAGAAGTCAGAGGAGAGACAAAGAGGCAGCCCAGGTATTGGCAAAAGGAGGAAGGAAGCCATCCCTGCTCACCTGACTAGAGCTGGGACCATGGCAGGAAGGTGACGGACCGAGGTGGCACTGTCACTGTCAGACGTGTGGCCACTGTTGGGGACACCTCCCAAGCAGAGAGAAAAGAGAATGTCTTGACTCTCCCCTGCACTACCCTCTAGTCTTTTACCAGTCTTCCCATTGGCTGAACTCCCAGAAACCAGCTGACATGGGTCTGGGAGAGGTTCCTTCCTGTCATACAAAACCACTGGGGGTGACAGCCATGGTCATAGCAGCACTATTCCCAACAGCCGAAAGCTGGTATCAACCCAGGGGTCCATCAACGGATGAATGGATGAACCAAGGGTGGTGTACCCCTACAATGGAATATTCTTCAGCCTTCAAAGGAAGGAAATCATGTTGCATGCTACAACATGAATAAACTAAGTGAAATAAACTAGTCACAGAAAGACAAATACTGGGACGCCTGGGTGGCTCAGTTGGTTAAGCGGCTGCCTTCGGCTCAGGTCATGATCCCAGCGTCCTGGGATGGAGTCCCACATCCGGCTCCTTGCTCAGCAGGGAGCCTGTTTCCCTTCCTCTCTCTCTCTGCCTGCCTCTCTGCCTACTTGTGATCTCTGTCTGTCAAATTAAAAAAAAAGGAAAGACAAATACTGTCTGGTTCCATTTATATAAGTTATTGAACATAGTGAAAATTCAGATAGTAGTAGGTTCCATTTATATAAGTTCACAGATAGTAGTAGGTTCCATTTATGTAAGTTATTGAACATAGTGAAAATTCACAGATGGCAAACAGTGTTTGCCAAGGGCCAGTGGGGAGGAGGAAATGGGAAATTGTTGTTCAATGGGTATAGAGTTTCAGATTTGCAAGATGAGTAAGTTCTGGAGATCTGTTTCATAGCAACATGAGTATACTTAAAGCTATGGGACAGTACACGTAAACATCGTTAAGATGTTATTTATTTGACAGAGAGAGCACAAGCAGGGGGATGGCAGGCAGAGGGAGAGGGAGAAGATCCCAATATGGGACTCGATCCCAGGACCCTGGGACCATGACCAGAGCGGAAGTCGGTCACCCACCCAACTAAGCCACCCAGGTGGCCCATAATAAAACTTTTTAAAAGAAATGAAATTTTTTTAATTTTAATTTTTGTTTAAATTCTACAAAGAGGGACGCCTTGGTGGCTCAGTTGGTTAAGCAGCTGCCTTCGGCTCATGTCATGATCCCAGCGTCCTGGGATCGAGTCCCAAATTGGGCTCCTTGCTCGGCAGGGAACCTGCTTCTCCCTCTGCCTCTGCCTGCCACTCTGTCTGCCTGTGCTCGCTCCTGTGCTCTCTCTCTATCTGACAAATAAATAAATAAAAATCTTTTAAAAAATATAAACAAATAAAAATTTTAAAAAATTCTACAAAGAAATGAAATTCTGATACATGCTATCATACGAATGAATCTGGAAGACATGCTCTGTGAAATAAACCACTCATAAAGGACAAATACTGTAAGATTCCATTCATATGAGGTACGGAGAGTAGGCACATTCATAGAGACAGAACATAGATCGGAGGTTACCCATGGTTGGGGGATGTGTGGATGGAGAGTTAGTGTTTCATGGGTACAGAATTTCCTTGTGGGATGATAAAAATGTTCTGCAAATGGGTGAGGGTAATGGTCACACAACATGTAAATGTACATAATGCCACGGAATTGTTAAGTTCAGAAATGGTTAAAAGGCTAACTTTTGTGTTGTGCGCATTTTACCACACAACCCAAAAGAGCAGGGGGAGGGAGGGAGATGGATTGAGAACAAGCAGGCAAGTTATCTAGGCAATGTGACATCTAACCCCGAAATGTTATCAAGAACAATTTATTTTCATTGATGATCTAGAAAGGCAGAATCTTGCAATGACTTATTTTCTGAGGCAGGAAGACCAGTTAATCTCCCCTTTCTCAGTTAGTAGCATCTCATAATAAATGGGCATGAGTTCAAGACACAATTTGCCGATGGTTGTGTCTTTGGGGGAATCGCTTCATCTCTCGGACTTTTCTAAAATGGGACTGCTAGTCCTACGTTTATGGTTGTTGGGAGGTTATCACAGAGCAAGGCATGTTAGATGGTTTGCACAGAGAAAGTGTAGTAAATGGTAGCCTTAGACAAAATTAACATTGCGGAGCACCCGCTGGTGTTTTACATTTATTAGGTAAGGCTCACAACAAACCTGGGAGCTAGGGATTAAGCCGCCCATTTTTCAGATGAGAAACTGAGGCTCAAAGACTTTAAGTGTCTCACTGCAAGGCGGTATTCAGGCCAGCATTTGGATCTGGGATGGTCTCACAGAACTTGAGTGCTTTCTGTTCTCCATTTTGCCACTTAGAGCCTCTCCCCAGGGATTTTGAATCTGAGAAAACAAAGCACTTGTATAAAGCACTAAGTGAAAAAGTGTAGGCAGCCATGGACTGGGCTAGAGTCAAGAGACCAAACCAGGCCCCGACTCGCGCCTCCTGGAAGCCCAGGGGCTGATAGCCCTGTGGGTGGAAAAGTTGAGTAGCGCTTGAGAAAGGGCCTGAGCTATGGATCCTAAGACTCGCTGATGTAGTTGCCTGCATGTGCTTATCTGGAATGGGCAAAACAGGCCTGGTCAGTAATTCATTGTGGGATTTTGCTGTCCTTGCACGGGCCATAAACTACACCATTGTAAGATTGTACTGTGCTTGCATACGTCATAAACTATGTTTTGAGCCACTTTGAAGTTAGTGCAGCTGGTTAAGGAGTTATCTGAAGACCAAGGCCACTGGCGTCAGAGGATCTGCTATTAGTCCTTGGGCAATAGATAATAGGGAAGCTTCAGGGGTTTTTGTGTATGTTGCAAAATTCTTTAGTAATCAGCTAAAAATAGACACTTCCTAATGATTGTTGCTGTTAGCTGTATTCTGCCTCACAGCTGTGAATAAAATTGGCATTGCTTGGACATCATCCCCCCTCCCCCTCCTGTCCCCATCTCTTTGCGTCTCGTCTTCGTCTCACCATCCTCTTACCCTCTCGACCCTGGTCATGTTGTCGCGACGGCCGCGACAAAAAGTTGGCCAGTACCAAGAGCTCCTATACAAGCTGTTCCTGAAAATAAGGATATGAAACAAGATGTCCCAATTTGATGCAATAATTTCTGTTCCTAGAGAGTTAAAAACTTTTATTCTTTATAAAGATTTTACTTATTGATTTGACACAGAGACAGAAAAAGAGAGAGCACAAGCAGGGGAAGCAGCGGTGGGAGAGGAAGAAACAGGCTCTCTGCTGAACAGGGAGCCCGGTGCGGGGCTCCATCCTAGGACCCCAGGACCCCAGGATCATGACCTGAGCTAAAGGCAGACACTTAAGTGCTGAGCCATCCAGGTACCCCTACACCCCAACCTTTAAACACTAGCTTTGATGATATTGCTCTAGCTTTTTACAAGTTTCTTAATATATTTCCTTCTCTAATGAGGAGCTTAGATTGGGCAGGAGACCTCTGGGGTATCACAGCCTGAGGCACACCCAAGGTCTCCTCACAAATGTTTTCAGTTTCTGAGACCTATGTTTTTTATGACTCATATCAGCACCTACATTTTCCATTTTCCATCCATGGTTATAAATTAATAAGGGCTAAAGTGCAATAAAATATGTAAATGCTTGTACGAAGAGTTCCTTAAGAGGATGACACTGCTGATATTGGCAGCAGCAGCAGGTGAGCTCACAGGATGGTTGGTTGTCAGCTGAAAGATGAAAGTCCACAATCCAGCAGAGGAAACACTTCCCAAGTGTGTGTGGAAGACTGCGTCACTATGTATTCCCCAAGAGATCAAATTCCTGCTCCCTGGTGCCCTTCCCACCAGCAAGATTGGATATCCCTGCCCAACTGCATTATTTTGTCCAATAATATGGTCTGAAAATGCGTGGGCGGAAGTTTTAGTAATCACATGTGGCTTATCAGGCTCTTTCCTCCTCTTCCTGGAGATAGGCGGTGTTATAGGTCAGACTGTGTCATCCATAGTCTCAGAGTAAAGCCACTGGATGGGAGCCACAGCCAACCTATTTGGGACAGGGAGTATGGGCAAGAAATGACCTGTGGGGTTGTTTGTTAGCGGGGAATGACCTCGCCCCTCCTGAGGGTACAGAATGTCAGCATGCCAGACAGGAAAATGTGGCTTGTTGGACAAGCCTGGAGTTCGTAAGTAGGGATTAAGTACCTCAAAGGGGTCTCTATAGCAAAAGGCACCAGAGTAGTTGACTAACAAATTTTCGCTGGAGATCGAGGCCAACAGAAAGCCCTCACAGAGGAGCTAGAGCCTAATGGGAGCTCTAAAGAAAAAGGCCCTTGGTGCGCCTGGGTGGCTCAGTGGGTTAAGCCTCTGCATTTGGCTCAGGTCATGCTCTCAGGGTCCTGGTCGGCTCTCTACTCAGCGGGGAGCCTGTTTCCTCCTTTCTCTCTCTCTGCCTGCCTCTCTGCCGACTTGTGATCTCTGTCTGTCAAATAAATAAATAAAATCTTAAAAAAAAAAAAAAGTAAAACAAAAAGGCCCTAGACGAGGGGGCTGCCTCTTCCCTGTCCTATTTTAATGTCTGGCTCTGTGTGTTCAAATACCAATTAAATGGTCAACAAAAGGAAAAATAGGAATATGAGATGTCAAGTTTTATTCTTAAGAAGATGATATGAGTAGTCAATAATAGTCACGCTAATAGAACACTTGATAAAACCGTCACTCAGATTTCATCACATCCTCAAATTCTGTTGGCTTTGCTTCCATTTTTTTTTTTTTAAGGAACTAAGTATTACAGATACAATAAGTTCAAACTTTCTGCACACCCCTGCCTGATTTTATTTCCCTCTAAAAAGTCCACATTTATACCTTAGTATATTAGTCATTGAAAAAGGCTAGAACTATCGAAATAAAAATCCCACTTTGAAAAAAATGTATCATTTTGAAGACAAAATTGAGAAGCACACTTTTTGAAAAGAAAACAAAACGAAGCACAATTTATTATATCCAGGTATAAACATCACACAATCATCAAAAATGCCAATCAGTCAGACAAAGGAACTGAGGGAAAGGTGAGACACTATTTAATGATCACATTACTGTTTTGTCCAGTTATTCTCACAAAGAATTGGGAAATAGTATTACTCCAGGTCTCAAGGATTAAACAAGATAGTAACATTTCAGGGGTGCCCAGGTGACTCAGTGGGTTAAAGCCTCTGCCTTCGGCTCAGGTCATGATCCTAGGGTCCTGGGATCGAGCCCTGAATCCGGCTCTCTGCTCAGCGGGGAGCCTGCTTCCTCCTCTCTCTCTCTCTGCCTCTCTGCCTACTTGTGATCTGTCTGTCAAATAAATAAATAAAATCTTAAAAAAAAAAAAAATAGTAACATTTCAGAGCTGGAAAGCGTTGGAGTCAACTTGAATCAGTGCCTTTATTTCACACTAGAGAACGTGAGGCCCAGAGAACAGAGCAGACAATTCGCATCAGAATAGAGCTCTGTCCTCACAGGGGGGAACCTCCCAAAACTGATAAGGAAAAGACCAAGAGGGGAAGGCCGGCTGTCAGTCTGTGCAAAGTACAGGGCAGCTATAGGAGGTGAGAGGAGAAAATTCCTGAGGTGTCGGAGGTGATGGCGTGGAAAGAAAGCAGGGCACTTCTGTGGACAGGACAAGTCTTCCAGTAGAGCATGGACACCTTAGCAAATCAGGAAATGCCTAGTTACTACCCCAAGACCATGGTCTGTAATGCTTTTCTTTTCTTTTTTTTTTTTTTTGTAGTGCTTTTCTGAAGGCGAGTGCTGCCTGTGGGGGTCCCCCTGACAGGCAGGAGCTTCACTAGAAGCTACCTTGAGCTGGCCTTAGGACTTGGTGAGATCCATACTGAAACTAAGTTCTTGGGGCCACAAGATTCCAAAGGCTCCTGGCCACGAAGTCTGACCAAATCATCCACCGGCATTGCTGTTGGTGGTGTGTTTTAGTTTTGTCTTAGTAGTCTGAGGGAGGTTTCCTGTCTCTCTTTTTTTTTTTTTTCATTGATTTGTTTATATTTTGCTGTGGTTTAAGTAATACTCAGAAATAAAGAGTGCATTTAAATTCCCTTTCCTTCCTGAAATGGCGGATTTAGATTAAGCAAATACCAGGGAAGTTTTCACAAGGGTATTTTAATTAAATGAGTCAACCATTTTTTATCACAGGGAGCAATCCCTCTTTACCTGTGCCAAGTCCCTTGCTGCAGAGAGGATTTAACGCATTCCAGGGATGTGCTGGAGAAAAGGCTGAGGGCATTTTGTTTATGCAAATGTTTGGCAGCCTCTCTTGTTTTCCCCGTGGGGAGAAATTTGCATCTTGAAAAATGAACTGTGCTCGTACCCCTGAGTCCATATTGAAATAAATAAATGATTGAATAAATAAATAAGTAGGGAAGGAGAGATACATCCCTTGGTGTGGGAAAATCCCAGATAATTTATGTAGACACTTCGCCTGCGAGGAGATAGAGCTAACTTCCCACTCTGAGAATGTGGGCTGCGCACAGTGGCTTTCTTCCAAAGAGCACAGTATGGAAAGTGGGGCAAAGAGTAGCATGGAGAAACCTGACAAACATGACCTTGGCCAGGTGGTCAAGATCAACAGCAACAGTGATTGAATCCTGGGGATGGCATGTACCCTTGATATGGTGTGAGGAAAACGGCATTTTGTCTCTATGATCTTTTAACCCCGGTCTCATGGTGAGAAAAATATTAACAAATCCCACTTGAGGAACATTCTCCTTAACATCTGACAAGTACTCCAAATTGTCAAGGTCATCAAATACAAGGAAAATGGGAAACTGTCACAGCCAAGATGAGCCTAAGGAGATGTAACGAGTAAACGTAATGTGGTATCCTTAATGGGATCTTAGAACAGAAAAAAGTCGTCAGAGGAAAGCTAAGGACATCTGAATAAAGTCTGTACCTTACTTAATAAGAATGAATCAATACTGGTTCATTAATTAAGGCAAATGTACTGTGCTAACGGAAGGTGCTAATGGGGGAAAGTGAGGATGGGTGTATGGGGACTTCTGTGTTATAGTCATCATTGTTCTGCAGATTTAAACTATCCTAAAAAAAAAAAAAATAAAGTGCATTGCAATGTCCACAATAACCAAACTGTGGAAAGAACGTAGATGTCCATCAACAGATGAATGGCTAAAGAGGATGTGATATACAGTGGAATACTATGCAGCTGTCAAAAGAAACAACATCTTGCCATTTGCAACAACGTGGTTGGAACTAGAGGATATCAAGCTGAATGAAATAAGTCAATCAGAGAAAGACAATTATCATATGATCTCCCTGATATGAGGAATTTGAGAGACAGGGCAGGGAGGGGGTTGTAGGGTGTAGAGAAAGAAAAAATGAAACAAGATGGGATCTGGGAGGGAGGCAAACCATAAGAGACTCTTAATCTCAGGAAAAAAAAACTGAGGGTTGCTGGGGGGTTGTGGGTGGGGAGGGATAGGATGGCTGGGTTATGGACATTGAGGGGGGTATATGCTTTGATAGTGAATGCTGTGAAATGCGTAATCCTGATGATTCACAGAACTGTATACCTGGGGCAAATAACACATCATATGTTAATTTTAAAAAATTAAAAAAATAAAGTGCATTTAAAAAAAGACAAAAAAGTGAATTGGGCAGTAATGAGATAAGGAGGAAACTATGGTAAAACAGTATTCGACAAGGGGCCTGGCTGGCTTGGTCAGTAGAGCGTGGGACTCCTGATCTTGGAGGTCATGGTGCAAGCCCCACTTTGGGTGTAGAGATTACTTAAAAAAAAATAGAAAGTAAAAAACAAAACAAACAAACCGGTATTAGACAAAATTCTTAAATGCTCAGTTGTTATGAAAACAGAAGTTTCTGGAGAACTCTAAATTTGCTTTGACACCACTTATAGCCTCAACATACTCCTTACAGAGGGAGGAAAGGATGTTTTGTGATTTAATGAAAATTTGACAAACATTTAAATTAACTAAATGAATCTATAATATTCCTCAAGGTGCATTTTGCTTATCAGTGTGTAAATGCCCCCTTTGAAAGCCTGGTAACTTTTTTTTATTGGCTAAAGGATTTAAAGCAAAAAAATATGCCATTTTTGACTTAAAATGTTCATTAAGAGTTAGCCCATATAACTTTTCACCAAGCCTCTATTATTCTGATAAAGTGCCCGTTGTGTGACAGTTTTATTTTGCAGTTCATTTTATTTTACAGTTTTCTTGGGATTGTTTTTGGGCAACAATTTGCCTGCCACTCCCTACTTAAAAGATTATTTACCATCAATACATTCTTCATTGTGCTCTCTCAAGACCCCACACAACGTGCAAGTTTGGAGGATATCACAAGATGTTTCAGAAACTGAGAACTGAGGGGCGCCTATGTGGCTCAGTGGGTTAAGCCTCTGCCTTAGGCTCAGATCATGATCTCGGGGTCCTGGGATCGAGCCCCACATGGGGCTTTCTGCTCAACGGGGGGCCTGCTTCCCTGTCTCTCTCTGCTTGCCTCTCTGCCTACTTGTGATCTCTCTCCCTCTGTCAAATAAATAAATAGAATCTTTAAAAAAAAAAAAAAGAAACTGAGAACTGAGTAAATATTTCTTTTCTAGGATCCGATAAGAAACGCACACCCAGACTGAAGCAGTTAGTAGCCGTCTCCATTATTGTTCTGAAGATGAGTAGTGGAGAACGGCTCAGGTTCCTTTTAGGTCCAGGGACCATGATTAAGAGTCCCTGGGGGTAAAGGGACGATTTCTCCCCAGTATACAGAGATTAAGAGATGACCTCACTGCACAGATAAGGAAAACCCTTCACGCTGACGTTAACCATGCCAATATGGCCCTTTGGTTGCACAGCATGGCCCAGCAGGAAGAAGCTGGAAATTCTAACAGTAACATCGTCTCTGGGACCTTCAACAGTTACTGGGTCTTCAGCTCCTGCCGGGCACTCTACTTCATGTAGATTGAACAGGAAGCCCCCAAACTCACTTCTCTTCTTTCTGTACACATGGGTAGATCATATTCCTCAGGTTTCCTTCAGCTATGTGTGGCCCTATGTCTGAGTTTGGAGCATGGAATATGGATGAAAGTGATGCGCTTCTTCTAGGACCTGCCCATAAACATGCCCTACGCAAGCCTCCACTTTCTTTCTTCTCTGACCGAAAAAGAAATAAATAAATAAAATAAAAAATTTCAGTTTAAAAATGCCTGCTCATGGAGCACTGTAGTAGCTTTTATTTTTTTTTTTTTAAGATTTTATTTATTTATTTGACAGGCAGAGATCACAAGTCGGCAGAGAGGCAGGCAGAGAGAGAGGGAAGCAGGCTCCCCGCTGAGAGGAGAGCCCAATGTGGGGCTCGATCCCAGAACCCTGAGATCATGACCCGAGTTGAAGGCAGAGGCTTTAACCCACTGAGCCACCCAGGTGCCCCTGTAGTAGCTTTTAGACAAATACTTGGTGGGTGATCTGTATGTGTGTAATTCTGTGATTTCAAGAGGCTAACACTTGGAAGAGATCTCTTGGGTAGCTGTTGGTGAGATTATTAAAAGTCAGTTAGCACTTTTCATACTAAATTCCCTCCAAAACACATTTTCAGAGTTTGTTTGGTCAACTGAGTGATGATTGAAATAAAATTCCTAAGTATCATTTATCTCCTATTAAGTCAACTATCCCTTCCATTATCTGTTCTGTTTCTAACAACACAATTCCAACACAGTTTATCTTGAAGTCTTAGTCCAATCTTGTTTCAAACGTTTCTTCTGCACTATGACTAATATGCTTAGTGACTTGATAGGGGACCACTGTTACCTCTGTAGAACATTTTGCTGCATAGCAGAAACTTCTAGATTCTGGGACCTTCTGCCATTATTTTTTCCTATGCTGCGATTCTCTGATCAATTATTGCAGTTACTGTCCTTATAGATTCCAGGGAATGTACACAACTTGCAATAAAAATAGTAATTAAAAACTGTTCCTCTTAGTATAATTTTCCTCAAGAAGTCCAGACAACTCCAGAGAAGGATTTTAAGATAAGAGAGAAGAGCGAGAAGCCAGACAGAATTCCTAAGTGTTTGGAAGCAAATTGTATCCACATTTGTCTTATTTAAAAGATGGCCCATCCTTGTGGTATTCTACAGAACAAGAGGTCAGAATTCTCCTGGGCTTCTTTTAGTGCTCGGTGTCCCATCCATGAGTAGGTCAAATGATGTCCATCATCAAACGAGGATAATGGTAGCAAGAAGAATCATGGAGATGGACAATGGGATTATTTGCATCCAAGCAAAGTGTTTGCTTTCTGTTTTTTGGTTTGTTTTTTTCTTTTGAGAGAAGATGTTTCTTAGACGTTGATCATCATGATTTATTCCTCTCTTGGAGTTCAGTGGCTCTGAAGTTCTGGCCTCCCCTAAAAGTTTCCCTGGTGTGATTTTTGCCTGAGGGAGTTCTGCCCACACCTAGCAGACAAGTGGTGTTTGTCTCCCCATGAAGTACCCTGGAGCCTTCTCTGTGTCCTTCCTCCTTTGTCTGCTGCCATCCCTCTCACCTGGAGTGCTACAGCGGCCCTAGGGTGACCAGCAGTTCCTGTTTGTCTGTGACTCAGGGTTGGGGGATAATGGGGAAGTCCCCGCACGCAGAACTTCCAGTGCGAAGCCTAGGAAAGTCTTGGGCAAGCTGGAGGAGTTGGTCACCCCGAGCAGCCTCTTACCTGTGTCCTTGCCATTCCTATAGTTCCTTTCTCTGATCCATTGACCACAGAATAGCCAGAATTCAAACAAATCTGGTCGTGTCGCTCCCCTGCTGGAAACCCTTGGAGGGCCTCCTAGCGTCATTAAAGCTAAGTCACTTCCGAGGGCATACAAGATTCCTATGATTCAGTCCCTGCTGTCCCCTGGCTCCATCGCTCATGGACACTCTTCCTCTTCCCACCTGCCGGACCCCCTCCCCCCACCAGCAAGCTGCACTGTGGGCTCCCGCCACACAAGCTTTCTTTGGCCTGTGCTTGAGGCGCCCTTCTCATCCCCAGGCCTTCTTCATTCACGCAGGTTCCTCTAACCAAATGCTCTTCTTCACTTCAGTGATCCATCTGCCCAGGTCTCGCCCTGCCGTCGCCTCCCCAGGCCAGTCTCTCTGACTTACCCTATTTGAGTTGAGTGCCTCTATCCATTGGCATGACTTGGGCTCCCCATGACAGAAACGGGATCACCGTGGTTTTACAGGGTAAAAATCCAATTTCTCTCTCATGTGGAATGGACGCAGAGCTGGATGGTGAAGGCCGTTTGGACGCACGTGGTCCCTGGGGACCCAGGCTCCTTCCTCTCCACACCTCCGTCCTAGCCTGGAGCACCTCGTGGGCCAGGCTGAGATTCTGTTTGAGATTCTGTATTTGCGTGATTGGCAGCTATTCATCCTAAGACCAAACTAACAGCCAAGGTCATTGGCATCTCCCAGCGATCCAGGGCCCATTCTCTGAACTGTCTTCTTTACCGGACTGTCGCACACCAGGCTAGCGGTGCCCCTGACCTAGATCACACCAGGGCCAGGGACCATACAACTAGGGACAGTTCCCCTGCCCCAGAGGTGGCTGGAATTATTCTAACTCTCCAATCCCAAGCTTGCCTGGCCCTGCTTCCTCTGACACCTGCTTCAGCCTGCTGACCGAACCTGGTGGCTCCCCATGTGGCCCCATGCGGCATGGGTGCCCCTTCTTTCTGTTACTGCAAGTCATACAGGTCATAGATTCATCTGTCCGCGGCATTAGCCTCTTCATGCCCCTACTCAGTCCCCCTTTATAAATGATGCCCCAGGCACAGATCACAAAGTGACCCCCGTCCTTTCAGGCAGCCTTCCCGGACCCGCGGCTGCAACCTGTCTCCTCCCGCAACTAGCCCCAGAGGAGGCTGGAGGGTGCAGCATCCTTCACAGTGCATCAAGCTTCTCTCATGGCGACCTTACTGCTGGCTCCCCTGGCGCTCTGTGCTTCTCTGGTGGGGGATGTTATCCCCTTGCCCACCGCCACCTGCCTGTTGTTTTGTCATCTAGGTGGGTGAGACGAGCAATTGATCTGTCACGATGCCGTGGTGACTGCGGCATCCCTGCCCCTAACGCAGGACCCTGAGCCTTGGAGACACTTCGTGCCGCAGAAGGAAAGTGCCACTTCTTAACTGTTTGCTCGGAAGCACAGGGGACACACGGTGACACTGTTCGGTTCAGCCCACCTTCTTTAGAAAACGGGCAACGCGCTGGACACAGATCCGTTTATTCATGTGGTCATTGAACAAATAGTTTTTTGAGCAGCAAAGTCAGGCTTGTTGTAGTTCCAGGAGCCCCAGTGAGCTAACTGGACATGGTCTTATTCAGTACTGTGTCTAGAACAAATTCTGCTGGCACATTGAAGCCTGGCTGGGCCCACCTTCCTTTTCTCTTCAGACATGTTTAATGCTGTGCTTTTTATGGTAAGTATTCAATAAATCTCAATGGAGCCACCAGTTGGAACAAGAAGGTCAGAGTGGGAGATTTTTAATGTCCTCATTATCATCCCAATTTCCTCCTTAAAAATGTTACTCCGTCATTCTTCCCTTTTAAGTTTTATAGCCCCAAAGGAATGAACAATTGGATAATAAGGGCTAGATATAAATTCTAATTCCCTTTCCTGGAATGTGTCTTTGTGACACTCTGTACTGTTTTCCTTTGAGCTGTAATATTGTAGAAACTGATGGAGGTTTTTGAAGTGAGCTGAGCCACACCGTGTCACACGGTGTTATCTTTCCCAGTGCCAAGTTCTTATGTTTAAGATCTGGTATGGCGGGAGAGCCCCAGCTACCATCATCTCTCTAAACAAATTCTTTTTCTTTCTTCTTGAGTGTGAGAGCACTTGGGGCAGGGAGGGAAGGGGGTGCAGAGAGGAAGGCTAGAGGGAGAATCTTTTTTTTTTTAAGATTTCTTTTATTTATTTATTTACTTACTTTTTTTTTTTTTTGACAAATAGAGAGCACAAGCATGCAGCAGGCAGAGGGAGAGAGAGAAGCAGACATCCCGCTGAGCAGGAAGCTGGATGTGGGACTCCATCCCAGGACCCTGAGATCATGACCTGAGCCAAAGGCAGATACCTAACCTGAGCCACCCAGGTGCCCCAGGGGGAGAGAATCTTACACAGGCTCCATGATCAGTGCAGAACCCAATTCGGGGCTCGATTTCAGGACCCTGAGATCATGACCTGAGCCAAAACCAAGAGCTGGATGCTTAATCGACTGGGCCATCCAGATGCCCCTGTCTATACAGATTCTTACAGATGTTTTTTCCTCTTAGGACTGATCTGAGAAAATAAGTTCTGAGAATCTGAGATTCAGATCTGCTATTTGAATAATTGATTGGAAGTGAACTTATTTTCTCAGATTCAAATCTGAATCTCAGATCTGAATCTGAGAAAATAAGTTCACTTCCAATCAGTTATTCAAATAGCAATAATATTTTTCTACTTTTAATCATATATATATACATATATATATGCACATATATATTTCTTAAATCTTTGTTCACCTGCCTTTCTTACCGTGGTGGTGATAGAAATGAATTAAAGAACTGTGTCCTAACTTGAGGGTCTCTCAAACTATATGTCACTAATTTATTAGTGTCTGTGCGATAAGGCATATAACATGAAATGGGGTCTCCCAAGCAAGATAACACCATTTTAATTAATTAATATTAGGGCCGTGGGTTCTAAACACAAAGTGGTTTCTTTCGTTCCATTTGTGCCTTCCGTCCTCTGTTTTCTGTTGCTTCCTCCTTTCCTGTCCTGTAGAGGCATCCAGAAGATTCCATCATTTCCCAGCCATTTCCAGTCCTTAAAGCTTAGTCCCTGTATAGCTCCAATTTAAACTTCATCCCACTCCCTCTTCCCTTTCCTGCCCTCAGCAGGCTAACAGTGGCTTAGGGATGCGGAGGTAGACAGAGCTTCTCTCTGCTTTCATTTCTTTCTTGCTCCCTCCTGGAGGGGAGGTGGGGGCTTGTGATCCAGCTTGGGGCCTCCCCACCAACCATGCTCCAGTTTCTCCAATGTGTTAGGGTGTCAGCTGTGAGGAAAGACAGGCTCTGAGCCTTTTTCCCACTGCTGATCTTCTCTTGGGGTCTGTGATGGTTAATTAAAATGAAACATGGTCTTTCACCCAGGCTACAGCGCCTGGTTATTTGGCCAGACACAAGTCTAGATGTTGCTGTGATCGCATTTTTTAAAGATGTGATTAACATTTAAATCAGCAGATTTTGAGTAAAGGAGATTAATCTCCATCACATGGATTGGCCTCATCTCATCAGTTGAAGGCCTTAAGAGAAAAGCCCAGATCCCCACAAGAGAAGGAATTGTGCTTCCAGACCGCCTTTGGACTCAAGACGGCAACATTGACTCCTGCTGATTCCTGCTGGGATTTCCAGGCTACCCGCCTGCCACGCACATTTCAGACTTGCCACCTCCCACCGCATGAGCCAGTTCCTTAAAATAAATCTCTCTCTCAGAAATGAGCTATCAAGCCAGGAAAAGACATGGAGGAACTTAAATGCGTATCACTAAGAGAAAGAAACCGATCAGAAAAAGGCAAAACTATGGAGACAGTAAAGGATCAGCGGTTGTCAGGGTTTGGGGTGAAGGGAGAGATGAATAGGTAGGTGGAGGACAGAGGATTTTTAGGGCAGTGAAAATAATCTGCATGAAATCATCTGAAGGGCAGGTACAGGTCATTATACATTTATCCAAAAACATATATATAAGGTCCAAGGCTAGAGCGAACCTGAAGCTGAGCTAAGGACTTTCAGATGATAATCATGTGTCCCTTGTCCTCCCACGGCAAGCATACCCCTCTGGTGGGAGATGTTGATAACAGGGGAGTCTGGACATGTGTGGGCACAGGTAGATGAGACATTTCTGTAACTTCTGCTCAATTTTGCTGTGAACCAAAAACTGCTCTAAAAAAAATAAAGTCTGTTTCAAAATCATTTTAAAATCTCATATATATGTGTGTATTTCCTCTTAGGACCTTCAACTGATTGGATGAGCCCACCCACATTGTGTGAGTGTGTGTGCGTGTTGTGCAAGCACACACATTTTATTGGTTGCATCTCTTTGGAGAATCCTAAGAAGGGTTTTCTCTGCTTCTCTGCCAGCCCCAGCTGGTCTCTGCCAATGGCTTCTGTGTGTAGTGCAGGCACCCTAATCTTAGGAAGAGTTTCTCTTAGAATACCTCTTTCTTTGGCTGGGGTGGTGGTGGAGAACACCTCCTCCTTCCACCTTACCAAGAGGGGAGGGAAAGCCACAGTGCACTGCTCGACGTCAACAACATTTCACTCTTGTGACTCTCTTCCCATCTCCCCTCCAGAGTCCTTTTGGGTGGGAATCGAGGATTGACAAGATGGGAGGGCATGGACCAGAATGGTGCCCAGTGATAGCAGTTCTCTTCAGAATGTGGGGTTATTTTTTTTTTAAGATTTTATTTATTTATTTGTCAGAGAAAGAGAGAGAGCACAAGTAGGGGGAGCAGCAGGTAGAGGGAGAAGCAGGCTCCCTGCCGAGCAAGGAGCGGGAGATGGTGGACTCGATCTCAGAATCCACGGATCATGACCTGAGCCAAAGTCAGACGCTTAACCGACTGAGCCACCCAGCCATCCCAGAATGTGGGGTTCTTGGTGCTCCTCAGTCCTCAGCTATAGACCTCAGTGGTCAGTTCCAGGACAATGGGAAAACTTTAACTCAGCTTCGGTTGCAGTAAGTTTTCAGGATGCTACCAGGCATTCCTTGAAAAAAAGAGTTCCAAGTTCTCAATATATATTTGGGGTAACTAATTGAAATAGAGTTAAACACTTTAACACAAGGCTTTGCTGATGGGAATGGCAAGCTTCTTCAAGAGGAAACAACATGCTGGAATTCCTGAACCTTGACTCTGGAACTCAACTTTGAGACTTAACTAGTAATAATAACTCCCAGAAGTGTTTCACAGGACACTGGGTTGGGAAATGGGGAGTTAGTGAGGCAGCTGAGACCCTGACTCTCCTTGCTCCTTTCCAACTGTGCAGCCTCTCTGGGATTTGGGACTAATTACTTGACTTTCTGAGATTTGTGAGCATCTGAGGACAAAGTACACAGTGCATATTAGAGAATCAATGTTCCCTAAGTGATAGCTATTACTATGAATAAGATCTGATGTTCATGGATATGGGATCAACTCATAATCCGTCCTACCATCAGTGGGTATATTTCACCAATGACTCTTTTGTTGTAAGAACAGTTGAAAGTGTGATGTGCTCTTAAGGGGTCTAAATTCTGAACTGTGGGTTGGGTTTTTTTTTTTTTAGATTTATTAATTTATTTGAGAGAGAGAAAACGCATGAGTTGGGGGTTGGAGCAGAGGGAGAGAATCCTCAAGCCGAGTCCCCACTGAGCGTGGAGCCCAGTGTCAGCTCATTCTCATGAATCCCCAGGGATCATGACCCAGTCGAAACCAAGAGTCAGCTGTTCAACCAGCTGAGCCATCCAGGTGCCCCTGAACTATGTGTTAAACACATCTCTGCTATCATCACTCTTTATTTTTCTCCATTTCAAAATTGGGTACATGGAGGAAATCGGAGCATTTTTCCTAACTTCAAGCTCTGGACAGTTTTTATACTGGTCAAGTTAACTTTAAAGAGATCAGTGAAGTCACAGAAAATGGGTTAACTGTTAGAAAACTTAATTTCCTATTACAAACATGCAATGAGTAAATACGATTTCCTACAACAAACAAGTGAAGGCGACAGGACATGCCCAGAGATAAGAGGGGTTGGGATACAATTAGATTGTCCCCATCCTCCACCCAGCCCCCTTCTCAGGGGCAAGAGAGGGCTCTGAAGGGCAGTTCTCCTCTTCTGTCATTCAAAACCTCAGTCCAGGCTTTGGTCAGATGCACAAAAGTCCCATTATCTTTCCTTTTGTGCTCTATGATATGTACAGATTGGCTGAAAACTAGTGTTTTTTGCTAGTTTGCAAAAATACCACCACCTCATATTTTATGTGATTTATGTGATCACATATGTGAAATATTTGGAGTCCACACATCTGTTATTACTATATTACACAGCATTGAAGTTAAAAGCTATATAACATTTAATCATTAAAGTTCTCAGAAAGAGAGCTTCTTGTACATAACATATTTACATTTATGAGGAAAATACAGAGTACTGTACGTTTTCCAGGAAAGACTTTTACCCCCAACTGACTACTGCTTACATCCTTGATGTCTTCAAGGCATGTGACTCGTCATATCTTCCAGCCTCTTATTCTCCCTGTACAAGAAAAGGCAACGGTCCAGGCTGTACTTTCTGTTCAGGATTCTACGTTTCTCCATCTCTCAGACTCTGTCAGAGACAATCTCATGCTCTCGATTTCATCATGGCTGTCTTAAAGATGTATTTATTTATTATTGTGGTAAGAACACAGCATGAGATCTACCCTCCTAACAGAATTTTTAAACATTTTATTTTTAAGTAATCTCTACGCCCAACATGAGGCTTGAACTCACCACCCCAAGATCAAGAGCTGCATGCCTCGACCCCGACTGAGCCAGCCAGGCACCCCACCCTCTGAACAAATATTTATTTATTTATTATTATTTTTATTTTTTTAAGGTTTTATATATTTATTTGAAAGAGAGAGAGAGAGACAACGAGAGAGGAAATACAAGCAGGGGGAGCAGCAGCGGGATGGGGAGAAGCAGGCTTCCCCTTGAGCAGAGATGTCCAATGCGGGGCTCGATCCCAAGACCCTGAGATCATGACCTGAGCCGAAGGCAGAGGCTTAACGACTGAACCACCCAGGCATCCCTGAAATTTTAAGTACACAGAACAGTATTGTGGATTATAGGCACAACATTGTACAGCGGATCTCTAGAACTTACTTGTCTGGCATAACTAAACCTGTGTACTCACTGAACAGCAATTTCTCCCTTCCCCCAGCCCCTGGCAACTACCTTTCTGCTCTCTGTCTCTAGGAGTCTGACTCTTTTACGTATCTTATGTAAGTGGGATCATGTAGTATTTGCCGTTCTGGGGTGGGCAACATTAAATTCAATAATACTTAACATTTTGGCCTGAAAAATATCTTTCTTATTTTGCTAATATATCTCCAATGCCCACTGTCAGCCCAGAACCGCCTGGCCTCATCACATTTTTTATCAGCGACCCGTAGGGTGCCTAAGGAGATGACTATTCAGAACCTAACATTCACTTCAGTTATTCTGACACGATCGAGCTTTAGGTGATAACAAACCAACCAACTGTCCCCGAGGGGATTTTATGGTCTGTTCTGCAGCAGCAGAATCTAATGTGGAAACCAGAGCTTACCGTAGTCTAAAGCCTTACTTTGGTGGAATTTACTTCAATAAAACACCTGATTGTCAACAGAAACTTGAACTTACTTTCAGATTGGCCTTTGTTTTGAAAGATTTGCACTTGGGAAGTGTAAAATGGGAACTCCACTTTGGAAAAAGAGTTTAACAGTTTTTTTTAAATTTAATTTTATTTATTTATTTGACAGAGAGAGATCACAAGTGGGCAGAGAGGCAGGCAGAGAGAGAAGGGAAGGGAAACAGGCTCCCCGCTGAGCAGAGAGCCTGATGGGGGCTCGATCCCAGGACCCTGGGATCATGACCTGAGCCGAAGGCAGAGGCTTTAACCCACTGAGCCACCCAGGTGCCCCAACAGTTTCTTAATAAAACGAAACAAGCAATTACCATATAATGTAGCTAGCAATTTCCCTCCTGAGCATTTAGCATAGAGGAATGGAAACCTGTGTTCACATAAAAATATGGACACAGATGTTTGTTGCAGCTTATTCATAATAGCCAGAATCTAGAAACAATCCAACTGTCCCTCAATGGACGAACAGTTAAAGGGCCTTGGTACGTATATACCATGGAATGTGGAAAGAACTTTTTTTTTTTTTTTAAGATTTTATTTATTTGACAGAGAGAGCAGGAGAGCATAGAAGGGGGAAGCGGCAGGCAGAAGAAGCAGGCTCTCTGCTGATCAGAGAGCCCGATAAGGGACTCGATCCCAGGACCCTAAGATCATGACCTGAGCTGAAGGCAGATGCTTAACCAACTGGGCCATGCAGGTGCCCCAGGAATGGGCTATTTTTGATACAATAATTTGGATTGATCCCAAGGGAATTATGCTGGGTGGAAAAGGCTACTCCCCAAAGGTACATACCATGTGATTCCATTTATATAACATTTTTCAAATAACAACATTATAAAGAACAGAGCCCGTGTTGCCATGGGTGAGGGACAAGGGTGGGGCTGGGAAAGTGGGTGTGGTTATAAAAGGGGGGGGTGCGTGGTGAGGGCTATTGTGTACCTTGACCAGTGCTGATTTCATGAATCTTACACGTGATAAACTTGCACCAGCATAAATACCCTCAGAGAAGGGCGCCTACCACCGAGGGAATCTAAATAAGATGGTAGAGTGTATCATTGTCCGTTTCCTGTTTGCAATATTGTCACTATAGTTTTGCAAGATGTTCTCTTGGAGGGAGACTGGGTCAAGGGTTCTGTATGATTTCTTCGGACTGCATACGAATCTACATTTGTCTCACAATAAAGAAGTTTAATTGAAAAAAGCCTTGGCTTATCGTTGAAGATAGTGCAGGGAAAGCAATCCCTTAAATCTGATAGACCCTTACAGGGCAAAGAAAAGTTTTCCTCTGTTTCTGCTGAGGAACAGCATGCATTGCAGAACAGAACCGTAGGCGTCAGGGAAGTTACAAGTCACTTCTGTTACCGCAAAAGCAATTTGGTATCAGTCTCCTCTAGAAGTCAGTGCAGGGAGAAGAACAGCAAGAGATGAGAGTAACCTCAAGAAATTCTCAATGAATTCCAAAGATGAACTTTTCAATTACCTTTCTTACTTTTTTTTTTTTTAAGATTTTATTTATTTATTTGATAGACAGCACAAGCAGGCAGAGAGGCAGACAGAAAGAGAAAGGAGGAAGCAGGCTCCCTGTGGAGCAGAGAGCCCGATGCGGGACTCGATCCCAGGACCCTGGGATCATGACCTGAGCCGAAGCCAGAGGCTTTAACCCACTGAGCCATCCAGGCGTTCCCCTTTCTTACTCTTTAAGCTCAGAATGGGATTCTGTACTTGGGCAGGTCCAGACTTCAAATGGCACATTGGCCAGTCTCAATGTTTGGGCATTAACCAGAGTATTCTTGCTGCTTAAAAACAGTCTATGCAACGGATGGTTCTTCCATTCCTGTCCTGTAGAAGGCACTGCTGGGGGTGGGGGGTGAGGCAGAAAGATGGCGGATGAGGAAGTCTCCAGGAATTTACAGGAATCCACGGAGGAAGATAGGGCAGAAGTGATAAGGAGCATAATGAGAACACCTCTGGACAGGTAGAGACGCAGGCCGGGGCTGTGCAGAGGGGGCTGTGGGGTGTGTGTGCGTGTGTGCGCGCACGTGTGAGAGAGGGAGAGAGTTAGAGATGAGGACTAAGCAGACAGGGGAAGGATTACTGGAGACGGTATTTAAACTGACCTTGAGGAGCGCCTGGGTGGCTCAGTGGGTTAAGCCTCTGTCTTCGCTCAGGTCATGATCTCAGGGTTCTGGGATCGAGCCCCGATTCGGGCTCTGTGCTCAGCAGGAAGCCTGCTTTGCCCACCCCTCTCTGCCTTCTTCTCTGCCTACTTGTGATCTCTATCCCTGTCAAATAAATTTTGTTGCTGTGCCTTTTTGCATATGTTTGATTACAATTTAGTATTTGCCTACTCGTGATTACGTACTTATTCCTCCGCTTCTGTTTTCTTTTTTTCTCTTTTGTCAATTGTCTTTATGTTCTACAGGTATTAGTTTATAATCTGTAAATTGTATGAAACTCCATCAGACTATTCACTTTGTACATGCTATCTTTCACCACACAAATTTTTTTTTAAAGATTTTATTTATTTATTTGTCAGAGAGAGAGGGAGAGACAGCGAACGAGCACAGGCAGACAGAGTGGCAGGCAGAGACAGAGGGAGAAGCAGCCTCCCTGCTGAGCAAGGAGCCTGATGTGGGACTCGATCCCAGGACGCTGGGATCATGACCTGAGCCGAAGGCAGCCGCTTAACCAACTGAGCCACCCAGGCGTCCCATACCACACAAAATTTTTAAATGTGTGCATGGTTAACCACAGAAGTGTAGCCATTAAGCTTTGTTTCCTTTTTTTTTTTTTTTTTTTTTGCAGGAGGAGTGGGAGAGGGAGAAGAAGGCTTCCCACTGAGCAGGGAGCTCAATGACCAGCTCCATCCCATGACCCTGGGGTCATGACCTGAGCCACAGGTGCTTAACAACTGAGCCACCCAGGCGCCCTGCCATTAAGTTTTGTTTTTGTTGTTTTTAAGATTTTATTTATTTGACAGAGAGTGAGAGATCACAAGTAGGCAGAGAGGCAGGCGGTGGGGGCGGGAGCAGGCTCCCCGCTGAGCAGAGAGCCCGATGCAGGGCTCCATCCCAGAACCCTGGGATCATGACCTGAGCTGAAGGCAGAAGCTTCAACCCACTGAGCCACCCAGGCGCCCCCAGTAAGGTTTAATAAAGGTACAAAAGCAATTCAGCGGAAGGATAGTCTTTTCAACAAACACTGCTGGAAATCCATAGGTTAAAAAAAAAAAAAAAGCACTGAGTGAATATATGGAATTGTTGGATCACTATATTATATGCCTGAAACTAGTATAACACTGTATGTTAACAACACTGGAATGAAAAAACCTTCACACATTTTACAATATATATATTTTTAATTTTAATTATTTATTTGACAGACAGAGATTACAAGCAGGCAGAGAGGCAGGCAGAGAGTGGGGTGGGGAAGCAGGCTCCTCGCAGAGCAGAGAGCCTGATGCGGGGCTCGATCCCAGGACCCTGAGATCATGACCTGAGCGGAAGGCAGAGGCTTAACCCACTGAGCAATCCAGGCGCTCCCACATTTTACAATAATTAACTCAAAGTGGATTATAGATTTAAATGTAAAACATAAAACTAACATTTTTAGAGGAAAAACACGGGAAAGCGTTTGGCAGCTAGATGGAAGTAAAGAGCCTTAGACATGACCCCAGAGACATGGCTCATGAAAGAAAAAGTCAATAAATTGGACTACAGCAAAATTTAAAACTCTTGCTCTGCAAAAGACCCTGTTAAGAAAGTGAAATGACCTAGGGCACCTGGGTGGCTCAGTGGGGTAAGCCTCTGCTTTCAGCTCAGGTCATGATCTCAGGGTCCTGGGATGGAGCCCCTCATTGAGCTTTCTGCTCATCTGGGAGCCTGCTTCCCCTCCTCTCTCTGCCTGCCTCTCTGCCTGTGATCTCTGTCCAAAAAAAAAAAAAAAAAAAATCCCTTAGTCAAAACACACTACCCAACCAGAAAACGAGCAAAAAATCAACAGACATTTCACCAAAGAAGATGTATGGATGGCCAATGAGCACGAGAAAAGATGTTCAATATTATTACCCATCAGGGAAATGCAAATTAAAACCCCGATGGGGTATTTCCACAGCTTTATTACAACGTGTATAAAAATGAGACTATCAAATGGTGTTGCTGGAACGCCTGGGTGGGTAAGTCGGTTAGGGTCTGCCTTTAGTTCAGGTCCTGGGATCGAGTCCTGCATAGAGCTCCTTGCTCAGCATGGAGTCAGGCATCTCCCTCTGCCTGCTGCTCCCTCTGCTTGTGCTCTTGCTCTGACAAATCAAATATTAAAAAAACCAAAAATGGTGGTGCTGATGTGCAGGGACTGAAACTTTCGTATATTACTGTGGGAATGTAAAATGGTACAGACACTCTGGAGAAGGATTTGTCGGTTTCTTTTCAAACTAAACCTGGGCTTACTGCTGGCTCCCCTGGCGCTCTGTGCTTCTCTGGTGGGGGCAGTTATCCCCGTGCCCACCATCACCTGCCTGTTGTCATCTAGATGGGTGAAACGAGCAATTATCTGTCACGATGCTGAGGTGACTGTGGCATCCCTGCCCCTAATGCAGGATCCTGAACCTTGGAGACACTTTGCGCCGCAGGAGGAAAGCACCACTTCTTGACTGTTCGCGGGAGCACAGGGGACACACGGCGACACTGTTCATTTCAGCCCACCTTCTTTAGAAAACGGGCAACACGCTGGACACGGATCCGTTTATTCATGTGGTCATTGAACAATAGTTTTTTGAGCAGCAAAGTCAGGATTGTTGTAGTTCCAGGAGCCCCAGTGAGCTAACCGGACATGGTCTTATTCAGTACTGTTCTAGAACAAATTTTGCTGGTACATGGAAGCCTGGCTGGGCCCACCTTCCTTTTTCCTTCACACATTGAATACTATGCTTTTCATTTGTTAGATTATCTGTCCTTTTTAAAGACTTTATAGTTTCCATTTGGTCTTGTATCTTTCTTGAAAATTTTATTGAATATGATGCTTCTAGATGTAATGTAATTGAATTTTTTCCCACTTTCTTCTCTAGATGCTTAGTCTAGTACAGAAAATTCTATTGGTTTTTGTATATCTGCCACTTGAGTGTACTCTTTTCCTAGTGGTCATAGCTTTTTATTAAAATCTCTTAAGCTTTGTCGGTGTATAATCAGGAATACTTTTTCTCTTCTGATGTTAGGCCAGTTTTAAATTTTTCTGTTAATAATTTTGTTAATAGGGACACCTGGGTGGCTCAGTGGGTTAAGCCTCTGCCTTCCGCTCAGGTCTTGATCCCAGGGTCCTGGGATCAAGCCCAGCATCGGCATAGGCTTTCTGCTCAACAGGGAGCCTGCTTCCCCCCTACTCTCTGCTTGCCTCTCTGCCCACTTGTGATCTCTGTGAAATAAATAATATTTAAAGAAATAATTTTGTTAATAATCTGTTAATACGGCTCAAGACAATCTTGGCTAGCAGGTAACCCTGCTTTGCTCTGATTTCAATTGAGATGACTTTAGTATTTCCCTTTTGTTTTTGTTTTTTAAATCTAAATTGGGAATGGCTATTGGATTTTGTGAAAATATTTCTTCAGCAGTGTCATGATCATAGGCCTTTTCTGCTCTAGGTTTGTGATGTTCATGAAATCTGTTACTGGATTTCCTGATATCAGCCCATACCTGGCATCTTTCACACACTAGCAGTGTTTCATTCTGTTGATAAATTACTGGGTTTTGTTTGCTAGTAACAGAAATGCCCCCAAGCTTTTGGCATTTGGGTGTCCCCCTTTCCACTTCCAGTACTAAAGTGGGTTTCCTTCCATCTTACGTTACTGTGATCATTTCAATTTTGATGAGAAATGGGAATAGTTGCAGTATTTCCAGGTAATCCCATATTTTAATAAGTTATTATACAGTTTCAAAGACAAATCATTCATAATTACACTATCTTAAGTTACTCACAGCTCCTGTTTTGTCAGAAACCCCTTTTGTGGTGTCAGAAAATAGGCAGTGCCTCAAAAACTTCATAAAGAATCTGCGCTCTGAATGGGGGCCACATGCTGCTCTTCTGACTTCTGGGGTAGGGTGGGGAGGGGGGAGCTCCTGCTAGAGCCTTGCTACCCTCCTTCCTTATGAAGGCTGCTGTGGGGCATGCACACAACACAGCTCTGGGGGCACCATTCACATTCAGTCATTGTGCCTGCACGGACTTCCTACAACAGTTTCCCAGCAGATGGCCATGGGACGACTTGAGGAAGGGGCGCCAGTGAGGCCGTGACTCCCTTCCCGGACTGGCTAGAAGTTACTTGCACCCGCAGCTAGTTTGGGCATGAGAAAGGACCAGGGCCAGTATAGGACACCCGAGGGCATCCATCTTCATCCATGCCTTGCCTTGCCCCGCCCCTGACCCTGTTAAGTGAACAACAGCAAAAGTCAGGCTCACCCCCATATCCCCTCTGCGGGTAAGGTTCTAGTTCTTAAGCAGAATGGTGGTTTCAGAGGTGTTCATTTTATTATGCTTTATAATTTATGTACATGTTACATATATTCATTTTGAGTGCTTTGATACAATAAATAAAAAAAGCATACATATACAAGTAAGAATGCCATTACCATGGGGAAGACCTTGAATCTGCTGAAATTTCTCTTCAGTTAGCCTATTCATAAATCTCAGTACTGTAACTATTAATAGTCAGCAAACATGCCACAATGTACTTCCTGTCTTGATGCTGAAGTTAGAAACCCTTCTCCTATTAGAGCATTTAGAAAGAATCGTAAGGCTTTTTTACTTTTTAAAGATTACTTTATACAGCAGGGCAATTTTCCTATGGAAACTTGTAACTGATACATGGCATGACAGCAGGCTCCTGTTTCCATCAGCCTGTCTCTAGAATTTAAAGCAGTCCATGGGATGGCAGGAATTTCTTCCAGAAGGCTATTACATGTAAGTGAACATTTCTCGCTGCTGCTCTTGAGCAGTATCTTGAGATTTCAAAATTTCTGCTTTGTTGGGAACACTAAAACCTGACCTCAGAAAGGATGCCTGGGTGCAGGGTAAACGCAGCGAACATCCAACCCTGTGAAGGGGACCGCCAGCTGGGCTTGCTGTTTCCAACTGCTTCCTCCAGACTGAATCCTGGTTTCAGGACTCACTGGCCCGTGACAGCCAGAATAAAGACTATGATTTCCTGTTCTCTTTGTAGTTAGTGAGATCACATGACTAAGTTTGAGTTGATAAGCTTACATGGTGGAACTCTTGAGAAGTGTTCTTAGAGGCAGGGGGCAGAAATGCCAACAGATTTCCGGCTGAGCAGCTAGCTTATCTGCAACCTCGGCATAAAGCCGTGTGTGTTGAGCTTGGGGAGGGAGGACTGCGATCCAGAGGACCTGGATTCCCGACCCGTGGTGTTGGAGCAGCCCCAGGCCGCCTTCCTGACTTTTCCACGCACAAGAAATAAAACTTTAATCTTGTTTAAGTCATTATTGTTTGGGGACACTAATAAATAGTGCCAGATTTGAGCCTCATTTCTTTAACCTAAAACGCTGATGCAAGTTAGACACTGCACCTGGGGGCGGTTCTGTCGGCTACTAAGATGAAGTGGAAGCAGGTTCCCACGGAGAGCATCAGGCGCCACAAATGGCTATTGTACGAGGTGCTGAACTCCAAATGACTTCCCACTGGTAAAACCTGCAAATGTATCTATGGTTTTTGAAAGAAGCATCAGGAACATCACAAACTAATTGCCTTTAGACTAGCTTAATTAAGATGCAAAATGACTGAGGTCCCTTCCCCTAAGAGAACTATAAAGAGCAATTTAAACAAAACAAAAATGATTTTTTTATTTACAATACTCAATGCATTTTACAAATAACATATTTGCATTCCCTAAGTCTTTTGGAAAGTAATTCCAGTTTGTGCAATGAGTTTACAGAAAAGTCTTAAGACATCTCTTAGACATCTTACACCTAAATTCTCAATTTTCAAAGATATTTCACACGTTAATAGAAGACTGTTTTTAATTAAGAAAAACTAAACTCTGTAGTTAAATATTGCCCTTTGATTATTTTTAACCCAAATACAAACTGGATTAGCTTGTGAAATAATACCATTAGATTTGGATAAATTATTTCCACTGCTCCCCCCACCCCCAAAATGCATGCACAAAATAAACATGGTAAAATTACATTAACGACATTTTATTTCAACACCTTTTTTTTTTTTGGACTCTCTCAACTATTGTTTTGCTCAGTCTGGGGTTCAGATAGGTAGGATTCTAGTCCAGGGAAATCCTAAACCCCGCTCCAGAATAGGGAAGGATTTTCAGTAAGCATGCGGAAATAGGTCAGGATTAGGGAGATTTCTAAGCAGGTTCTCTAAGGAGGCCTCGTTTGCTAATCAGAACAAGGTTCCCCTGACGAAGCCTAAAGGGATCAGCTACCTCCCTACTGACAGGTGTGGGGAGCATCTAATGTAAGTCACCAAAGGACAATAGGCTCCTCCCTTTCTCCCTCCTTCCTGAATCGCTACCTTCATTTTGGTGCGTTCTGAGGTGGAAGATGGAGAACAGTTCCTGTGTTCAGACTCAGAAACTGATTTAATGCCATCTGAAGACCTGGAACGGGTAAAGAGCAATGAACAATGATATTTTAATTGTGCAAGAGTTTTCATCTCATGCACGTGAAAGAAAATTCCTTTTATCACTTATAGCTGCCATCTCTTAAAACATAAAATCCATGTCCTTGCTCTGGAGCGGGAGAGCCAGCGGCATCCCCACTTGGATGCACCCATTTGACCACGCCCTTCTCCATTTCCACACCAGATCTCTCCTCACTAGACAGTGTCTCTAACACCCGCTGTAGGTGGCTGTTGGGGAGATACGAAGCCAGAGAAATAAAGTCCAACGTTTGACACAGCCAACAAAATTCTAAGATAAAGAAATGGTGAGGTAGAGTTGAGAGAGTTCAACTGATTTTTCTGAGCATAGATCTTTTGGCACATTCTAAAATTATACAGACTCCTTCTCAAATTCTCCTCTGTGACACCTTTACAAAGTGCTGGCAACTTCAGGAATCCTTGGATCTAGTTAGTAAATATCTACGTAAAGCTCACAGAATAAAGTCCTTTGAAGAAATGAATTCCTGGCAGTTGAGCTTATTTACCCCAATATTGAAGCAAATAAACACAATGCTATCCGTTTGCTGAATTTATTTAAACAAATCAATTTAGAAATCTCATAGAATGAAACAAGACTTCTGACATGTAAACATACTGCCGTGTTCCTGAAACAGATGGTAACACCTGATAGAAGTTACTAATCGCTTGTTAGGAAAGCTGTCTGTTAATAAGGCCAGTCTTCAGCAGTTACTAAAACCATTGTGTTTCTTCAGCTTTCCTAGTGTGACGATGCAATACTACCAAACCACAATCAGATCTAATAAAGACAAGATTGGATGGACAAATCAGTACCATTGGTTACAGCTGTTCAACAGTTTCATTCTTGGCGCCACGTAAAAACAAGCCAATCACATCAAAGAAATCATGGCTTTTTTTTCTTTATCACAATTCACTAAGTGATGTTAATTATGGTCCTTGTCAAACACGTTTGGTAAAGGCTATTTACAGTGTACATGGCTGAGCATGCACTATTTATAGTTACAAAGATACCTGCCAGTTTATTACAATAGAATTACACAGTGCCTGAAAATGGTGAAACATCTCACACGTCATTTAAATCAATAGTTTCAAGCAGAAAACGTTCCTTATTTGACCACGATTGCAATAATTACATGAAAATTCTTATAAAAACACGAATCCCCCTCAAGAAATTGATGCATATTCTACGCACTATAGGTTAAGGCAGTAAAAAAATGTATTCCTGATAACTGGAGGTCTTGACAATGTCAATTAAAGCTGTCTGACTCTAGTTTTTCATTCTCCATCATATACTCAAAGTTCTGTCTGTATGACTAATTTGTGAAAGGTTTCATTTTTAAAGTCGAAGAAGTATTAAGCAATGAAGAGAAGCGTTGATGCTGGAAAAAAGAAACTACTAGGGAAAGGGAGAAATGTTAAGTTGGACTTGGCCTGAAAGTTTCCAAATTCTAAACAAGAGCATTATTTGTGAGTCTGAACCTTCAAAGTATAAAACAAATACATATAGTTTACCTTTCTTAATTTAAAATATACTGAACTTTGAACAATTCAAGTAATGTAAGACTATCAAAAATAACTTCATGAGCCATACAAGCATCAACTGCATGTTCAATGTTTTAATTAAGAACTTTTAAAAAATTGTAAACTAAACCATGAGTTTAGTTAACAAATGATAAATGACCTTTTATTTGCACTTGTGATTCCTTTAATACAAATTGCTACCAACATATATGTAAAGATATGGCAGATTATGCACTTGATCAAAGCACTTTGATTTAAGCATAAAACAGATTCAAATGGTTTAAGTTCCGTGCATAAGATCGCAGATGCTGCCTACGCACCCGAAGGCATCCCTCTCTCTAATCAGAATCCTTTATTCCTCATATGCGGATGAGACAGGGCACAAGCTGTTGTAAACAGGGCACTGCTGTAAAACCAGGATAGTATTTTTAAATTAAGATCGTTCTTGTTCAATTGAAAAGACTTTCCCCAAGTGTCTTCCAGCACTGGAGTATATTCTGCTGACCTCTGAATTTCATAAATTAACTTTCCTTTGATTCCATTTTTACGGTGGTTGTGTTCACAGTTTTGTTTTAAAAATTGGTTTAAATTTATATAAAACTCTGTACATGTTCACAAATTATTGCATAAACAGCATAATCTTCCAGACAGTGTTTGCAAACACATGTCCAATTCAGGAAAAATATATTCACGTTTCCCGTCTGGCTTTTTTCTTCTTTTTTATTTGTTTGGGAGATTCCCAGCTAGTTTCAGACTTGGCTACAGGGACAAAAACAAAGAAAAAAACAGTAGTAAATACTATTATGTCTCAAAAATACAAAAGTAGCATCAATGAAAACATGCTTTGAAATCCACTAAGAATGCTTCAACCTTTATGTTTAAATTTTCAAGTTCCAGAGACATGTTTCATAGGTTACTCTACAGTTGCCATCCTCTTTTCCTTTGCATCCCAATGTATTCTATTGGTTCATCACATGGAAGATATTTCACTGGTTTTGATCTAAAAAACCCATCATTTAATATGGCTCAATCTAAGTAATAAAAATGGAAAATGGGCAAAATGGACACTACAGGTAGCTGAAGGGAGAAAAGGAGGGGAAAAAAGGCACAGAACCATTCATAGTCCCAAGAACATGCACATGGAGAAAGGGAGGGACCAGATGGACAAAGGATCTATCAAATTCTCAGCCATCTATGTCCCTGGCCACCCCCTATTGCTTAGAGTGATTTCAGTCCCCTGGCCCTCACAGCTGAGGTCCATAAGGTTCCAAGGAATCTAGCCTTTGCCAAAGAAGGAGAGACTATTAATCAATCAGACTTCTAAGATCAGAAGTTTAAATATTTCAGACTTCTAAGATATTAAGGCTTATAAACAGTACAAAAACATACAAAAGAACCAGAAGTGAGGATTACTTACTCTGTGAAGGAGGCACACTATTTTGCTTAGTATTTGACTTGGATTTATCTGTCTCTTGTAGCATCGGTGGCACTTGGGAAGAGCTCTTGTCAGAATCACTTTTTGATAAAATAACAGATGGCTCGGTAGGAATAGCAGGTGGAAGAGTCTTGATAGGCTATTTTGGAATAATATTATCTTCAGTTCTTTTGTAAAAAGTTTCAAATAAAATTAAATATCACAGGAACAAACACTAAACTGTTTCTAAATAATTCACCAGCGGAAGCACTACAACTCGTGCCTGCCCTCTAGTGGCATAAACAAATAAATCTTTACCTACAATAGCCATCAATATAAGTTGCGATAAAAATGGATGAAAGTATAAAATTACAAATGTTTACAGAATCTCAAACAGGAATGAATAATTCCATTTTAATGAACCTTTACATTTTTCTTTTTCATTACAAATAGAACAATTCTATATATTTTAGTGATTCAATGTTTTGTGCACTTCTTACCAACTCTTAATTCCTCAAAACTTTTTCATGTGGAAGACAAAAAGAAAAAAAGCTAATTTCTGAACTACCAGTAGGTGATGCTTCTTTCTCTGCTTTTAGAAAGGTAAGGCGAACTCAAACAGGGCAGCAATTGCTTCCATTTCCTACCCACGGAAAGTGATGGTCTCAGGCAAAAGAAAACTATGGCTACTACCATTAAAGGAAGCAGTAAAACTCGGGTCCAGATTTTCAGAGTTTTATCCAGTCTGGCAGTGAAATCATAATGCTGAGGGCCTAGACTCTTATGCCCTGCTTCTCTCCAACCTGGAAGCAGAAAGGCCTCCATGAGGCCTGTGAATGCATGATCAGGAGAGGTAAGGATGGAAACTCTAGTCTTTGGAGTGCCTTGAGGTAGTAACAGAAGAGGAGATCAATTCACCCTTAGCCTTACTTATCATCATGACTGACTATGTAAACAAGGGTAAATGATGTTTTCTTTTGCCCTTTGTTCCTTCAGGCTCTCTGGGTATAAGAAAGCTCAATGGAAAAGCAACCGAGAGGAGGAAGCTGTGTGCACGCAGGTAATTACAAGGATTCCCTAGTTCTATTTCAGGTATCTGGAAGCTGCATGTGTCTCGCTCCGTTCAGCTTAGTGCTCTCTATATTTATTTCATACCCAAAAGTTTTAGTATTTATTTCCAGTATTCTCCCCTCTATTCTTTCACTTAATCTATGTTAAATCACAGAAGGACTCAAAGAGTCTTTACAAAACTGGCTTCTGAAAACTACTTACTTTGATAAATAAAAACATCAAAATGTCAAATGACCCTTTGCAGCCCTACAATTAAACCTATGCATGTACTGAGACCACATCCTTACATCTCAAAAGGGAACCCTTCTCTTAGGGAATTAAAAGCATCAAAAACAAATAGGAAGTATGGTTAAGATTTTATTTTAGCACAAGACTGTTACCAATTACTTCGTTTAAGTAATTGAGGTTGTTGTTCTTTTTCTTTTTTTTTTTAAGAAATCTCTACACCGCCCCCCCCATGGGGCTTGAACTCACCATCAAGAGATTAAGAGTCATATGGTTTACCAACTGAGTCAGCCAGATGCCTCTGTAACTCAGGTTCTAGTCTGAAGCTATTTCATTAAATATGAACACTGCACAAAGGCTGAGACTGTTTTGATCTGCTTTGATCTCTGATACATCCTCAAAACCTCAATTACCATGTGGCATGTAGTGGGTTCTCTACATTTTTTTGAAAGAGCATACATATGAATCATGCAACTCTAGTAGGATTTCATAGATTTCTATGCAATTTACCTTTTTAGAAATTAGATTTTAAAGAACTGTGTCACTGGCCTAGACCTTTTATAAAATGGTCCTTTCTGACACATCAAATTTTTTTTACCAATGGCACGTATTTCAAGAACCTGTCACCAAATTTTAAACAAATGTTACAATTGAGAGGCTGGATTTCAGGAAAATGCAACCAGTTACATTTTCTCTAAGCAATCTATGTTTAGGTATTTAATAGGAGAAAATACGGTCTAGTAGTTCTGGTTTTACCACTGATAGTTATGCAGCTTGGGACAAGTTATTTAAGTTCTCCAACCTCATTTACATGATAGATCTTACTTTTCTCATGGGGTTGTTACTAAATTAGTGTATTTAAAATGCTCAGCACTTTAAATTAGTGATTAGCAATGCCTAGCACTTAGCGCTCTGATAAAACAGAGGCATTAGGGCACAATTTTCAAGTCATCAAAATTTTATTCCTTAAATACCAAAAAATCACCTGGCTATTTTTGATGAGTGCTTCAGCTGGATCACTAGTGCTTATGGTCTTCAAAGAAAAAGTCTTTTCCTGTTTTGGACGGACTTTAGAGGTATTCACTGGAAGCTCTTCTCTAATCTCTTTTTCTAATTCTGTGTCCTATGGAGAAAAGTAGTCTATTATACAATATAAATCACTCTTTTTTACTAATTAAAAATCTATTTGGTTTGTAGTATTCATGTGTAGAAGATATTCCAAGAAACTAATTTCACTTCAATAACTGTCCAAATAGTTTCACAGAGCATATAACAACAATCACTGAAAGATTTAAAATATACAGGTACATCTGGAACAACAGTGATCATCCCTGCTCTCCCCAGGGACTTAAATCAATTGGGAATTAAAAACCAATACACTCCCATCCCCAAATGTAAACCATTCTAATTTACTAAACCAACTCAAACAAAATAAACAAGAATTTTTTTCTTTTAGACAAAATATACAGTGATTTAGGTGATGCTTGAACTAGGACTTTAGAAATAACATTTCACTTAATCACTTCCTTCAAGGAACAAAATATTTGTACATAAATATAATCTGTAGATTAATGAGGCTGACATAGCAGAAAGTACACTTCAGTTCTGGGCTGCTGCAGCCTAGCTGTGAAGTGCCAAGGACAAATCATTTCATTTCCCTGAACCTTAGTTTCTTCCCTCAACTATAAGATAAAATGTGCCTAGATAATTTCTAAGGTCCTATCCAAGCTTTAACATTTCCATTCTTAGGCCTTCAGACTTTATTTTTTAAAAGATCATACTTGTTTATTTAACACTGAGAGAGAGAAAGAGAGAGAGAACACAAGCAGGGGGAGCGGCAGAGGGAGAGGGAGAAGCAGGCTCCCATCCCATGGGATCATGATCTGAGCTGCAGCCAGACGCCTAACCTACTGAGTCACCCAGGTGTCCCAAGGCCTTCTAACTTAAAAAAAAAAGTTTCAACAAAGCAATTATATAAAGCACATTACATGCTTAGGTATGTAAAACAAATATGAACTAGAATATATTAAACAGGACCATCATTGCTCGTTTTATTGTTTTTTACTCAACACACACACATGAACAACTGGCTAGGATGAGCTTGAAAGTCTTCAGCCAGTACTGGTAGTTTATAAAACCTGTTCAGGATGGTAGTGGGTTTAAACAGTAATGGAAATTTTATTGTGAATTTAAATGGAATGAGTAGCTCTGGAAGTACACATGTAAGATTTGCAATCTATACAATATTAATGCGAAGACATCAGTTAGTTTAAACTAAGCTATACTTGAACAGTAAAGACGCCCACCAACCATGCATCCTCAACTAAAAAGAACAAATTCTCCAGGCGCATGGGTGGCTCAGTGGGTTAAGCCTCTGCCTTTGGTTTGGGTCATGATCTCAGGTCCTGATTTCGAGGCCGGAATTGGGCTCTCTGCTCAGCAGGGAGCCTGCTTCCCCATTCCCTTCCTGCCTCTCTGCCTATTTGTGATTGCTCTCTCTCTCTCTGTCAAATAAATAAATAAAATCTTAAAAAAAATAAAATAAAAAATAAAAAAGAACAAATTCCCAAATGTATCACAGATAGGATACTATGTTCTATGAAAATGACAACAGAATTTCATGATGTCTCATTTAATTCTCAAAGCAACCTTCACAGTTAAGCCACTTGTGCAAAGAAAAACAAACGAACAAAAACAACTAGTAAATGGCAAAACTGAAATCTGAATGAAGATCTGACTCCAAAGCCTGTATGTCTACTGTTCTTTATTTATTTAAAAGATTTATTGATTTGAGAGAGAGAGAGAGGAGGAGGGAGGGAGGGGGGAGGAAGAGAGAGTTTCCAAGCAGACTCGGCAGAGAGCCCGATGCGGAGCTCAATCCCGCTGATCTGAGATTATGACAGAAGCCAAAACCAAGAGTCAGATGCTTAACCAGCTGTGCCACCCAGGCGCCCCATACTCACTGTTATTTTCTTAAGATTTTACTATTTTATTTAGACAGAGAGAGATACAGTGTGAGAGGGAACACAAGCAGGGGGAGTGGGAGAGGGAGGAGCAGGCCCTTCCTCTCCCCGCCAAGCAGGGAGCCCAATGTGGGGCCCGATCCCAGGACCTTGGCATCATGACCTAAGCCGAAGGCAGATGCTTAATGACTGAGCCACCCAGGCGCCCCCTCACCTTATTTTTAAAAACATATCAAACATTTTTAAAAGGAGTATCAGAATACTGAAAGAACTTTCACAAGTTAATGACCCTTGCCAGTAAGTTGAAATTTATAGATGACATCTATCCCACAAAATTTCTTTTAAAAGGAACTCACCTAATCCACAAACCAGAAAGTAGTCTTAGTAAAGGCTATAATTTAAGTCACAGAAGTCCAGGAAGAGTTCGGCTAAACAGAGCTCGGACAGTATGACCAACAAGACAGCTTCCAACAGTTCTCATCAGTTAGCTCAGCTAACAAGCGCCCTTATTACATACTTAGTTTTAGATTTTTACATCCATCGGTCTCAGTTATGTTAACCTTAACACCCAACTATTACCGTGAGAAACTACTAGCTGAAAATGGATTAGTGTCACTTACAAGGGGTTGTGCTTCCCTCAACAATGTGTATTTTCTTTTCTTTTCTTTTTTTTTTTAAAGATTTTATTGATTCATTTGACAGAGAGAGATCACAAGTAGGTAGAGAGGCAGGCAGAGAGAGAGAGGAGGAAGCAGGCTCTCTGCCAAGCAGAGAGCCCGATGCGGGACTTGATCCCAGGACCCTGATATCATGACCCAAGCCGAAGGCAGAGGCTTAACCCACTGAGCCACCCAGGCGCCCCCAACAATGTGTATTTTCTTAAAAAATCTTATGCAGCAACTTTTTCCGAAGAGAACAATAAATAGGAAAATTACTCTGTAGGCTACCCTCTAGGAACTCTGGCTATCTCCTACATTTAAAGGAATAAAAACAACTAGCCACATGGCTGTAGGTAAGGATTAAGATTTTCCTAATTTGTAATGTAGAAGGAAAATGGAGGAGTAACATACATTGAAAGTTTCTGTCAGAAGCCAAACAAGCAGAAGATTCTAAGATGCTAAAAATGGAGAACAAACTCAGAGTAAGTGACACTCCACTTGTGACCTACACAGTTTTACTGAGCTAAAATTCTAACCTGCAAAATTTGTTATTCAAAAGGCATTTCTGTATGTGAGAAATATTGTACTTTTTTTCCATTTCACCTTAATATAAACAAAAATGCATCTAATTTAATTTATTACTTTTGGGTTTACACCTTTGGTATGATTTTTTTAGAGCAATACAGTTATTATTACAATAGGATACAGAAAATCTTTAAAACATTCTGTGACTTTTTGAATGCTACACAAGTAAACCTATCTCCTATATTGTGTCTTTCATCTACATAGCCTTAGTACCTACATATTATCTTTTCATATTTGAGCAGTAGGTGCTTAATGAATGACATCTTTCGTTTCGATACTGTACCTGTGCAGGAGAGTTATCTTCACCTTGCTTCTTCTTTTTCTTTTTTTTCTTTTTAGATTTCCCAGATGGAAGAGCTCCCTCTCCCTTTTCTTTATCATCCTCTGAAACCTGATGTTAAAAGCGAAAGTATTCAAGTGAACCAATAGGTTTAGTTTTCATTATTCACAAATAATTTCATTCATTAGGCTCAGTCTTTATCTCTCAAATGCTAAGTAAGAATTAGTACTGAGTAATAAAATGGATCTAAAATTTCATATTTAAAAAGAACAAAGTAAATGGAACTTCATTCTCCTATTGTCTATGATAGACCACTTTTTTTCCTTACATCTTTCATCACTCCCTGCACAGTAAATTAGAGAACTGTGCAAGACTTGGTATTTTAAAACTCACTGGATAAGTGACTGTTTTATTTCAGAGTTTAAATGCAGAATTATTTGCAATAAAACTGAATTTAACTCAGTTAAGAGAATGACAGGCTACCAAATGGGAGAAAATATTTGCAAACCATATATCCAACAAAGGACTTGTGTCTAAGACTACCTAAAGAACACTCAAAACTCAACAGAAAATGTGTAAAATATATGAACAGACATTTCATGAAAAGAGGACAGACCGGTGGCAAAGGAATACATGGAAAGATGGTTCAATCTCATCAGGCATTAGGGAAATGCAAATTAAAATCACAATGAGTTTACTACACACCTTTCAACACCTCAAATAAAAAACAGTGACAAGCAACTGCTGGCAAGGATTCAGAGAAATAGGATCACACATTCCTTGTAAACAGGAATGTGAAGGGATACAACCACTCTGGGAAATAGTTTGGCAGTTTTTAAATACACTAAATATGCAGCTATTACACAACCCAGGGACTGTACTCCTAGCTACTTACCCCAGAAAAATGAACACTTATGTTCACACCAAAACCTGTACACAAATGTATACAGTAGTTTTATTCACAATAGCCCCAAGTTAAGAACAATCCTGGTGTCCTTCAACGAATGGTTAAACGAGGTGTATCCCACCATGACTACTCATAAGTAAAAAAGAACCAACTCATGATGCACACAACAGTCTAGATGAGTGTCTAGAAAATTATGCTGAATGAAAAAAATAACAGTATGAAACGGTTACATGCTGTATTATTCTATTCATAGAACATTCCTGAAATGATAAAATTATACAGATGGAAACAGATTACTGGTTTCCAGGGGCTACCGGGGGTTGGCTACAGGAGGAAAGAAAGGGTGGCTATAAAAAAGGGCAACATGAGGGGTCCTTGCAGGATGGGGATGTTTTCTGTACCTTGATTGCATTCATGTCAATATGCTAGTTCTAATACTGTACTGAAGTCCTTCAAGATGTTACCAACTGGGGGACACTGGATAAAGAGCACAGGGGATCTCTCTGTATCATTTTTCACAAGTGCCTATCACTCTACAGTTATCTCAAAATAAAAGGCTTAATTTCAAAAACTGAATTTGAGATGGGAAGTCACTAAAAGTAACATGCCACATGACAAAAGCAGTGTATTATAACAGTTTAATTAGTATTCATGACAGCCCTTTACACGTACCATATAGTTGGAACTTCTCTATGAAAAAAATGCTTTTTGTTTCTTCTGCACAGATGACAGCCAAGATTCCTAGCCTATCCTAGGACGACATGATGGCGTAACTACGATTTCTCTGCTCAGCAGCATGGTTATTAGGATGACTTTGGAGGTCTCGTGAACCACCAAATATTTCACAGAAATTACTAGCAGATGGAAAAACAAAATCTTATACAAACTTAGCTAAGAGATGTTCAGTACAAGTTGGATGCCAGTTGTGGAGAAACTTCCATAGAAGTTTCACATAAGCTCACAGTGATTAAAATACCATGTGAAAAAATGCATCCTATAAGGAATATTCAGGTCACAAGGACTCTGGTCAGTCTGCTTCTCAGCCAATTATCAAACAACTGTAAAAGAAATGTAGTTCTATGGCAAAACACTATTTTTGCTCATGAGGAAAAAGGCTGAAATCAACTCCACACCATCTTTTAACTCACACAACAGAACTGACATTTTGCCACATATATTTTAGATTATTAAACATTACTGATAAACTTAAAATTCCTTTGCATCCCTTCCCAATTCCCATTTCCACACCATCTCTCCTAGGAATAAACCACTACCATGAACTTCTTTTGTGTCCATCCACTCAAGTTTCTTTTTATAAATTCTTGTGTGTTCACACATACAAAATATATAAATGGTATCATAGTGTACACCTCTTTGTAAACCTGTCCATCATTCCACATGTTTTTGAGATTCTATTCATGTTGATATTAATGTAACTTATTTCATTGATTTTTAACATCTAATATGCGACTGTACAAACCTATCCCATTTTATTTCTTTATTCCTTTACTGATGGGCATTTACATGGTGCCCCATTTTTGCTAAGAAAAATGAAAGACGATCTCTGAATATGTTCTCAGAAAAAGAACTGCAATGATATGTAACAGTCTTTATTCCATTCACTGATTCTACTCTGTAATTCTGATGATTGGGCATAAGAAAGTTTTAACTAGAGAAACAGATTTTTGGTTGCACATTCACTAAACATTCAACAAATATCAGAATGATTACTGTGTGTTAAGATACTGTACCAGGAAGCTTTTCTTTCCTAACAGACTTTATTTTTTAGAGCAATTTTAGGTTCATGGCAAAACTGAGCAGAAGGCAGAGATTTCCATATACTCCCTACCTCCATACAAGCACAGCCTCTCCCACTATCACTATCCCTCCCCAGAGTGGTACATTTGCTACAACTGATGAGTCTACACCGACACACGATGATCACTCAAAGCCTCCAGAGTTTACCCTAGGGTTCACTCTTGGTGTTGTACATTCTACTTTTGGAAAAATGTATAATGACATGCATTCATCATTACAGAGTCTATACAGAGAAGTTTAACTGCTCTAAACCCCCCCCATGCTCTGCCCACTCATCCCTCTCTCTCCCTAACCCCCTCAATCTTCATTATTACCTATCACTATCCCCCTCTACACTTATTTACACCCTTAGTAATAAATCCCATTTCTACCTCTTCCTTTCTCTGGTTTCCAAAGATCAGAGGTACTACCATTCTACTATACTAAAGGCCAACCCACAATCCACTCATGCCGAAGGTTCCCCCACCTCTACTGCCAAGATCTTACTCTACTAACCATATCTCCCATTTATGTTTAACTTTTACTTTATTCTAGATCCTTTCCCTCTGTGTCCAAAAGTAAGTTAAAGCAGGGGTTGACAAACTAGAAATCTGGCCCGATGCCAGTTTTTGTAAATAAAGTTCATTTCCATATTGTCTATGGTTGCTTTTGCACTACTATATGGAACTTTAATAAAAAGTCTACCGACCCTGCATTAAAATCTCTATCATTAAAACACAAACACCCCCAACAAAACCCTTCCTGATACTAAAGCATGCTCTCATCCACTACCTCTCCTCCATTTTTATCCAAACTTACTTTAGAAAAAACTTTTAACTGTTACTATGCTTTTCTAACCATTTACTCAGCTTACTGCAATATGGTTTTTGGTCCAAGATTTCTTATAAAACTGCTCTTAATTACCAGGGAGCAAGAGTCTCAGCCAGCCTCTGTGACCCAGAACTCTCTTCTCTCTTTCATGGGCTTTTTTTCTCCTTAGACGTTGGGAGTTTCCCAGATCCCTATGCTCATCCCACGGCTCTCTCAAGTACGCAGATTCTTCCTAGATATTTCACCTACTCTCACAGTGTTTAACTGGATACTGATAATGTCCCAATAGATATTCTCCCTGAGCTTTAACCTGGCACAAAACTGACTTCTCTTAGGCATTTCAATAAAATGCTCTGCATTTAACATACCCTAAATGGAATCAACCACCCTTCCCCCAATTAACTAGCCTTTGCTCCTGTATTTTCTCTGTTGGGAAGACTACTTACTTCCACCTTCCCAGTTATCCAAGCTAAAATCCTGGAAGTCATTTTGATGACTCTTCATTCTGAAGAGATTTTGATGCCATTCAATTCTAATCATGTGTTCTGCGGATTTTATTTCAATGTATTTTTCAAGTCTGTCCTGTTTTCTGTGTACCATTCTTATCACTACTGCCATGGACTACTAAACAACCTCTAAACTGGTCCTCCTGCCTTCTCTCACATATGCCTCCACTCTTTTTTCTACATGGGCTGCCAGTGTAACCCATGTAGAAAAAAACACTTTAGCTTAAAATCCTTCCATTACTTATAGGATAAAATCCATAGTTTTAAATATGACATTCAAGAACTTCTAGCTTCTGGTCCCTGTCTCCCTCTTAATCAATTTCTGACCACTCTTTGTTTCACATTTTGCTTTTACCTTTAGGATGCTTTTGCTAAAACTCCCAAGTGATTCCCTAACCCCCAAGACCTACTGTTAACAAGACTTTCACCTGCTGACATGCTGGTCTCCTTCCTCTCCTCCACAGCCAGACTGTATGTAGGCTCCTGGAAGGCAGTAAGTGTGTCTTATTTATGTTCCTCCACTAACCAATACCTGACTCATGGCAGATGTTCAATTAGTATTTGTTGAATACTAACAGCCCTAGTATCTTCAGAGCCTCTTTGACTTTTCACCCTTATTCCTATAGCCAACCAGTTGCAGTCTGATCAGTAGTTTTGTATCTCTAGTAAACACCATTTTCACTTATTTTTCGAAGCTATCAATTTAGTTATCTCCTACCCGATTCATGTAATTGCCTCTTTAACACTTACCCCAAAAGAGTACAAAATAGCTTCCCAAGCTTCTTGTCTTTCCACTGTATCCAGCCAAACTTTCCTAACTCTACTGAAAATTAGGTTATTCCTAGTTTAAAAGCTGTCGACAGGTTATCACTTATAGAATTTCACAAAAACGTGGCAAGGTATATATCATTCCTTTTATTTATTTACTGAGTGCCAAGCATGTTGTTAAAGCTCAAAAATAAAAACTTCACGGTCCCTTTCTTTAAGGAACGTATAGTCTAGAAGGAACGTACCTTTCATCAACTGATTTCATACATGTGTACTATTTACCTCTCCACTAAATGATTACCTATTTTCCTGCCTTGGTGGCTTTTTCATGGTGTTCTCGGTCTTGTCTGTTGCTATAAAGCCTTCCTAAATCTTTCATTGGCCACCAATCTGTTCTTCTCTAAACACAGTAAGAGTTGATATATTATAATATCATGTATTATTAATTCTGATGAGGAAAGGAACTGTGTTTTCTTATCAGTGCCTAACAGTGCTTTCCACATATCAGAAACCTCAATAATTTGTGGAAAGAGAAAACAGTGATACAGAGAAGGCATGCAGGCATAAGGATTGAAGCAAATATAATCAGAATGGCTCGGAAACAATCCTACCACTGGATGTATTTATAATACAGAATGTAACCTCTAATAATTATAATATAGTTGGGTGCACAGAGAAATAGACATACCCGCCAATGCCTTTACTCACTTTTTGATCATCAGGAATTGGTTCCTGGGACTTTAGAAGTGAAGCTCTTTCTTCATCTACCCAATTTCCCCACTCTTCTGCTGGTGCATTCCAATCAGAGCTGGGATCAGCAGAAGACAGACCATCTACAATTTAACAGTGTGAATTAGGTATCTATCATTTCTGCCAAAAACTAAAATGCAAAAACTAAGATTCCTTATGTTGAACTAAGCTGTAATTTTAAACTATTGTTCTTCCTTCCTTCTCCCAAGCACATTTTAAGAGCTAGAAGAAAACCCAATAATATGATGTAAAAACCTTTGCCCCACTTGTACTAGGCGCATCATATGGCTAATCAAATGGAATTCCTAAGAAACTCTAGGAAACTTAAGAATTACCCATTTAATTTCACTCTCCCTAATTCCTTTGTGATCAACCTCCTGAGTTTGGTCTCTTTGTACTGTTTATGTCTAACTTGGTCTGGTTCCTGGTCATTTTTTCCCTTTGGTCATTCCATTTTTATATTTATTTTCTAGGGTACATATCAGTAAATCTTTGACAGCGGTGCCAAAATTATGCTCCCCATCTGTCCTTCTACACTACACCTCCTCCCCTCTTTAGGAGCCTTTTAAGATTAGGTTCTTCTTCAAATTCATCAAGCCATGACAGAGTATGTAATTTCTATTTCTAAAAATTTCCTATTTTTTTTTGAAATAATTACTTTATGATTTTTAATGGCTGTAACCCCTTACTTTAATATTTAATCTGTACCTTCTTACATTTTCGAGATGATTCAATGCTACTTTGATAATTCCAAAATATTCAAGTCACATTCAGGGCTTCTATCATCTACTCTCAAGAATAAATTTTTGGGGCGTCTGGGTGGCTCAGTGGGCTAAAGCCTCTGCCTTCAGCTCAGGTCATGATCCCAGCATTCTGGGATGGAGCCCTATATGAGGATCTCCACTCAGCAGGGAGCCTGCTTCTGTTCCTCGCTCTCTGCCTGCCTTTCTGTCTGCTTGTGATCTCTGTCTGTCAAATAAATAAAAATAAAATCTTAAAAAAAAAAAAAAAGAATAAATTTTTATCCCAGACTTTTAGATTCCTTTCTCTCACTCTAGAAGGCAAAGAATTTTACCTCCTTTGGGAAGCTATCACTTGCTTATTCTATAAAGGGTAAAATAGTCTTTGGCTTTATCCTGGTTAAGTAGCTCTCAAAGTCAATTCTTCTCTCTTCTCCCTGGATTTCAGAAATGCTTCCATATCTATTTCTGCAACGACTACTTACAGTCAGGTTTCATTTCCAGTGGTTTAAAGATGATAGGGGTTAAGCTCTATTTCTAAATGGAGAACAAGTAATTCTAGCACTGCTTTATTGAAAAATCCAAGCTTTTCCCATTAATGTCAAATGCTAGTTTTATTAACTACTGAGTTCTTTCACATACACTTCAGTCTGTTTCTGGAATTTCTATCCTATTTCACTGATATATATTCTTGGGATGGTGTGCCTTATGTAACTCTGTATTACATTTTAGTAACTTGAATGACATCTGCCTGATTCTTATTTTCTTTGCTATTCTTATTTTTTCATGTGAACTCTAATATTTTTATTTAAATGGGAGGTGTTATGATACCTCATGAAGGCTTTAAAAACCTATGTTTTGGAAGAATATAATAACCTGGGAAAATGCTCACAGAAAAAAAAAAAAGACAAAATTGTCTTTAAAACATGATCCCAAATTTATATGAGAAAGAGATTGAAGAAAATAATATAGTAACAACAGATATATCTTAATAGCGAAATTACAGAAATTTCACCTTATTAAGCACTTAATATATACTAGAACTTGAGCTGGGTAGGTACTAGACATACAAAAATTAGTACAATATACTCCCTCACCACCACCCCAACATGGAGCTCCTGGTCTTATCCATTCAGAGATGAAGACAGGTAAGTACAAGAGACATTTACATACAGAGTGAGACTGTCTGTCACAGGGGTATGGAAAGGGAGAAGAGTGGCTAAACCAGTAGAGGATGGAGAGAGACTGAAAACATAAGAACTGATAGTCTAGTGGAGGAAAAACATGCAACAAGTGATGACAACCGTGAAGTATGTTACAATAAAGGAAGTCCCTTCCTAATTTTACTACCATGAGCAGGAATGCACAGGCAGCACTACACAGTATTAACATAGGGGTTAAGAGCATGGACCTTGGGGTCGACCAGATACATCTGAATATTGATCTACCACTTAGTAACAATGTGTTATGGGTCAAATTTTATCATCTTAGTGGGTTATACACCAACTCTACAGGATGGCTGACATTATACTAGATACACCTAAAGCAGTGCATTAGCAATGCAGTACGTGCTCAATGGATGGTAGGTGCTGCGTTTATGTAGCACTGATGACATTAACAAGAGAATGCCAGTTTCTAAGCTATCAGGCATACACAACTAAGAATTTCTTTCTTTCTTTCTTTTTTTTTTTAAGATTTCATTTATTTGATTTGATAAGATTTGATTTGACAGAGAAAGACACAGTGAGAGAGGGAACACAGCAGGGGGAGTGGAAGAAGGAGAAGCAAGCTTCCCGCAGAGCAGGGAGTCCAATGTGGGGCTCAATCCTAGAACCCTAGGATCATGATTCAAGCCAAAGGCAGAACCTTGACTGAGCCACCCAGGTACTCCTAAAAATTTATTTCTTACAATCCCAATAAATCTCTCAGTAAGATACGTTTGGTGTGTCGTAACGCAGAAATCACTAGACTTCTAGTAGACATCTGGAACCAACTGCTCATCTTACATTAAGCATTCATTAAGAATACTGTTAGGAGACCTGAATGTCACAGGTTTTGTTTAAACCTCACAAATAAGAAATGCAGATTTGGAAAACTGCTCTCTATAAGCCAGGTCTCTAAGGCCTCTGGCCAGAAACAACACTTTATTTTCTAAGAAAAAAAGTTTAGATAAGTGGGTGGGCAATATACTAACATAAAACCATTTTCTTAATAAACATGGTGGTATGGAGGGATAACAGGTAAGTAAATATCTAGTAAAGTATTTCATAACATTACTTTTTTAAAGGCTTAGATAACCAAAACGGTTGGGGAATGACAGCAACCTATGGTTTAACTTCTATAAGAACATTAAGAGAAGCACAAATCTCTACTGGCTTTATAAAGGTTTACAGCGATTTTTTTCCAGGTTTATTGATTTCAGGTTTGTTCATTTGTTTTTGTATTAGTTGGGACCAAATAAAACTACTTTATAAATCAATAGATCATCTAAACATAAAAGTTGTCACCAGGAGACTTCTAAACACATAATTCTTAAGATCCATGGGCCCAATATACTAATAAACTTTCCTTTAAGGAAACTATGCAGTATAGTTTAATTCACCGGATAGTTTTCTTCATTTATAAACAGAGTAACTTCTCATTTCTCAAACTTCTCCCATTGGTTTGCAGATATCTTTTCAAATAGCTGTATTAGTGTCTTTTCAAAATGGTAAGGGACTTATCTATTTGAATAATGTTTTAGGTTTAAGCATCTCATAGCTAATCACTTATTTTATCTCAGTAAAAAAAAAAAATGGCTGTCAGCCGTTTTTGGTCAGAACTTATTTTAGTATTAACTTTAATTCAACATAACAATTATGTTAGAAAGACTCCAGTGTTCAAACAGATAATACTAATTAACTCCACTGAGTAGACAAATGTTGCCCCAGAAGATTATCAACAGCACCATAGCACTGACTATTTACTGTATAATCAGGCAGTGTTCTCGGTATTATATATATATACACTTTATCATTTAATTCTCTCATAGCTATGGGAGAAGAACTATTCTTTTTTCAAATGATTAAACTGAAGCATACAATCACCATGCACCTGTCTAAGGGTAAAGGCTAAGTATTCAAACCCAAGCAGCTGGTCCTCAAAACTCATGCTCTCAACCCCTTAACTATGTTGTAGCAAATTCATTTGCTCTGGTGTGCCAACAAAACCAAAATTCTATCAAAATCAGACTTGTTACAGGGTTATGATGATGTTCCTTTACAAAGATCAAGACAACTAATAAGATCAACATCCTCTTTAAAAAAATGTTATCTTGGGCGCCTGGGTGGCTCAGTGGGTTAATGCCTCTGCCTTCGGCTCAGGTCATGATTTTGGGATCCTGGGATTGAGCCCTACATTGGGCTCTCTGCTCAGTGGGAAGCCTGCTTCCTCCTCTCTCTCTGCCTGCCTCTCTGCCTACTTGTGATCTCTGTCTGTCAAATAAATAAATAAAATCTTAAAAAAAAATGTTATCTTGGGGCACCTGGGTGGTTAAGTCGGTTAAGCGGCTGCCTTCAGCTCAGGTCATGATCCCAGGGTCCTGGGATCAAGCCCCACGTCAGGCTCCCTGCTCAGCAGGAAGCCTGCTTCTCCCTTTCCCTCTTCCTGCCGCTCTGCCTACTTGTCCTCTTTATCTCTCCATCAAATAAATAAAATCTTTAAAAATGAATTAAAAAAATAAAAAAATGTTATCTTCTGTACTTTAGAATCTTAACTTTATATTCAAGCATTTGGGCAAATCCAATGCCTTTCTGTCAGGTAATGATGTTTATGCCTCAAACCAGACGGTCAGTATCTTAATCAGATCACACTATTAAATGTAAAGCTAGTGTATGTGTGTACATACACACACACACACACACACACAAACATATGTATACTCTGTGGATTAGTTATCTCAAATACCGAGTCATGCATCTTGTAAATTTAGAAGGAATAATTAAGTTCATGGAGTATCAAAATTAGCCACATTAAAGATGGTAACACAAAAAATAAAATTCACAGAGAAAAATGAGGTTAAAGAGAGATCTGGACTTAAAAGACTTCCAACAGCCTAACCACTGAAAGATAGTGTTTCTGATACTTTTAACTTGCAATAGTGTCCTGTGGATACATGCTTTTTCTTCAGTCTTTTATTTTAGCAGCCAAATGTGTTTTCCATGTCATAAGAACTCTAAAATGGATAGAAGTGGAGTTACTCTGTGCAGGCAGGGAAACCTAGAGCCCCGATGGCTTGGATGTCCTCCACCTCAGCCCCCAGCTGCCTTGCTGCTCTTCTCTAGCATTCCTATAACTGCTCTTCAATTCTGTTCTGCACAGAGCTGATCATTCTTCCCAAAGTAGAGAGATTGTTTTTTCCCAAAATCGTTATCTTCACATCCTATAATACCTTGGGGATTTACATGGTACTTTATAATTTGCAAAAAGCTTTGATGTTCATTCATTACCATGTTAAAACCTCACAATGATCTACAGAAGTAGATGGGACAAATTATTTGCTCCATCTTACAGCTCAATTATCCAGATTCCAACATAAGTGCTAAAGTCCAAGCCATACGAAGTACTATGTATTAAAGTAAGGACTTATAAGTAGGAAATACCTTCCCAGGTAGCACGCCAACCCCACTTCCCTAATCTTTAGCCAGCAATTCAAGGCTTTTTAGTCTCATCTACCTTTCCACCTCACTTCCTTTAATCTGCAAGAATTGTGCTTCAGTGAATGTATAGAGACTAAGTCTACACATTACTTTTTTGTATTGTGTTGCAAGTTTACCTCCGTGATTACAATCACCACTAAGGCTGGACCATGTGGTGGTTATAAGAGCATGAACTCTGGTGTCAGACGACCCAAGTCTGATATCATTTCCTCCACTTAGCTAGCTGTGTGACCTGGGTTAGGTAAGTTTTCTTTGCCTCAGTTTCTTCATCTGGAAAGTGTGGGGAAAAAACATACCTTGTAGAACTGCTGTAAGCTTTAAAATAAGCTAATAAAATGCACAAGACTTAGACCAGTGCCTGGTACAGTCAGCTATTTGCTTTTCTTATCATTATTACTACTGAACGCCTGTGTTTTATAAAGCACTGCACTAGGTACCGAGGCTCAAGGAGTAATGGAGAGTTCCTAGTTTTAGACGGTTTCATTTCAACTCTACTTGAAGAAACACAAGATATTCTTCAAGAACTTTTTTTTTTTTTTTTTGCACTGGCCAAATGGTGGAGAAGTCCGCAAGGTAACAAATAAATGCTAAATAAATAAATGGATGGCTGTAAAGATTCTGAGGAAGGAATACATTCTGAGGTTTGAAGCTGCAGGGGAAAAAAAAATCTTAGATTTTTTTTTTAAGTGAAGATGGCATAAGTTCTCTGAACATAAAAACCATATTCTTTTCCCTTCCTCTTTTTTTTTTTTTTTTTTAAAAACTAACTCTTGTCTTTAACCTTCCTAAGCTTCCAGTGGGAATCAGGCTAAGAAAATGATTTTATAATACAAAACTTGAATACCTCACAAACTGAAAGCCATTCCTATATATTATATTCATTCTATTACACTAAAACTAGGAGGAGGAGAAACAGAACATTCATTTAAAACAAAAAAAATTTTTAAATAAAAACTATAGAGCAACTATAAGAAAACATCATGTTTAAATATTGCCTCAATCACAAAAAGCATAAATTTAAATTCTACAGATATTCAATCCATCAGTTTACAAGTAGTATACACATTTAGTATTAAATTATATTACTACGGCCTAAGAGGTGAAAATTAGGATTAAAATTAAAACATAAAGCATGAATTTAGGGTGCTAGAAAGAAAATTCTGAAAAACAAAAACAAAAACAAAAACATAATTTTTAAAAGGACATACTTAACCCAGACCATTCATCATCGATATAGGGTTGATTACGGTTAACATCCCACTGATAATCAGAAGTGGTAGAATGAGAAACTGGCTCAGCAGTAGACCCTTAAATGAAAACGAATGCAATAAAATTAAAAATGGAATTTTCTAATGATGCTTCATAACAATAGTTCTATACTTTGCACATGGAGTTTAAATTATTTTTTTCCCCTAAAAGGAAAAATTCAAACATTAGAAAAAGAGTTAAGGAAAAGTAGAATTGAGGGTAATTTCAGATTAAGCATGATAATCACTTGACTGAATTAACTGACTGGATACTATATATTGTCCCTAGTATCAATCCACTAGATTTTGTCTTTTATTATACCTATTTTAAACTGATAATCTACAAATTTCAAGGTGAAAAAAAGTTTTTACTTTTGCTCTTAATGAAAAATAAAAAAGCATAAAAGAAATCCTGAATGTTTCAGGATATGCCTATAACCTGAGAGAACCTCAAAAGAGAGAGCTGGAAAATACCTGGGTTTGTGGGAACGTTCTGCCCAAGAAAAAGTTAAAGAAACATGATTATCTAGAGAGGCAAGACAGAGGGAAGGGAAGCTGGTGGTTTAGAGATCAAGTTAAGTTCAGGTGCACTTACAGAGAAGAGACTATTATCTTCTAAGTTCCTTGTTTTCATTTTTGGGAAGGAGGTGGAGTGAGAATGGGGTCACACAGTGTTTAGAATCTGATGAAAGCTGTGATGGACTACTGTCCAGAACTTACACAAAATTCTGCAGATAATTTGGGGGGCACAGAAATTCATGGGTACCAGGTCAACAACCCTTGTTCTATAGCTATAAATTCATTTTAGAATGCAAACCTAAAAGCAGGGATTCTCCATCAGGGATACCTATACCCCAGACCTTCTGAATAAGAATTTCCACATGTACTAGAATCCTTGGGAGACTCTGATACTCACTTTGGATTCAGAGCCACTGATACAAAGAAATGGTTAAGAAAACCTGTTACCATAAAAGACTTATATACAATTATGCCCTCTTATAAAAGTCCTTCCTAACTTACATGTTTTCACCTGGTTAAAGATGATCTTACCAGCCTTCCACTAGTATAATGGCTTGTTACACACTTAAAATAGTTACACGTTTTTTAATATAAATTTTAACAAGTAGAATAACCCTATAAACTCATGTATAATTAGCATATTAGCTGCTTTTAAGCACCACATAAACACTATTGCTATTTCCTTAGTAGCCCATGCTGCTTTCTCTTTTCCTGAATATATGAAGAGAAGAGCATCTGTGCTATGCCAAGTCATCAAATGAAAGGCAATTAATTCCTATCTCTGGAACTGAAATGTAGTCTACGCGAGCAGGGGTTGGCAAACTACGACCCCAGGCCAAATGCAAACACTCCCTTTATGTGTGACCCATGAGCCAAGATCAGTTTTTATATTTACAAATGACTTAAAAAAAATCAAAAGAATAGTATTTCAAAACCAGACACAGCCATCTGTTCATGTATTTTCTCTGGCCACCTTCTGGCTACAGTATCAGAACTAAGTAGTTCTGCAGACAGCAGGGCCCACAAAGCCTAAAATACTTATTACTGTGCCCTTAGAGAAAAAGTCTGCTGACCCCTCATTCTAGTGACTCCAGACACTGTGGAGCTACCTAATTAGTAAACTGGGTCCATGAATTCCACAGTGAACAAAGGTTACAAGCTAAACACCTCCCACATTTATGTAGTATTTGTTAAGTACATTGGACTTCTATATGATTAATAAAAGGCACAACCATTTAAGTAATGCTAAAATGATAATAGTTTATTAGTAACACTGTATTTTCTAAACCAACAGATACTCTAAATAGAGTTATTGTGTGAGGGTCTACATAACCTAAAAGGCTTGGATATAAACTCATGATGAGTAAAGGCAAATAGAAATTGCAAGTAGAAGTATGGGAGAAATATGCTAGTAACAGAAAGTATCATGAGCCTGAAGGGAAGGCCTTCTATTTGTATTTGTCTGTGTGCCAAGGAACTTTCAGTTACATTAGGGCCACAGAATCTAACTATCTTCACAAGAGAAAGGAACCAAGCCACTATAGTTAAGAATTTAGGTCTTTATTCCCTTTTATTAAGGCCTCTGCTACTTTATATTATGTATTATTTATGTTGATAGAAGTACTTGACTATTTTTCAAATAGCATGAGCTAAAAAGAATTTAAACAGAAATTCTTTTGTTAACTAAATGAAAGACTGTTTTCACATACCAGAAACAGCAGAGTTAAGTGTGAGAGATGCAAAAGAAGAATTCTGTTCAGAGGTATTCATTCCCCTATCCACACTAGACCAAGCAGCTGTTAAAATAAAGAACGTCACTTGGAACCTTCAATTTGCAAAAGAAAAGTTGAAAGATACGTACAGATTTAAACTATGATAATAATATTTAAAGATAACCTTAGAAATTAGGACAATACAGCAATAGCTTCTATTTATTGGATGTCTATTATAGGCCAAGCTCTTCATACCAAACACTAATCCTTAGTGTAAGCCTGCTAGGCACAATTTCAGAGTAGTTAAGTGACTTTCTGACAGCCAAAACACAGCTGACCCATGACTGGAACTTAAGCTTTCTCCACTTTAGCAAGCTACCTTATTATTTACCATAATTAAGCTACTACTGAACTTGGTACTTGATATTCATCACAGCCAATCCTCATAACTATTAAAATAGGAGGTTCATACAGGTTAAAAAACTAAGCCTGATTTCCATAAAAGTTGGTATGTGGGAAAATAGGGATTCATTCCAAATAGGTCCATTTCTACTAGTCCAAACTCATTCCACTATACTGTACTATTTCATCAACATTTTCAAGATCTTTCTTACTTACATAAATGAGTATTTTAAGGAATATATATATCCATGAGACCAGTCACATCAGTCTTTTCTTAGAGATTCACTATAAACCCAATTTAATATAGTTCCCTTTCAATTTCAACAAAGGTCCAAATCCACCCAGGCAGGAACTCTAACCTGCTGCTTAATTTTATCTGTAGCAACCACTAAGCAAATACCATCTAGTTCATGTCCTAATTAGGAAAATGCTACATAGCTTTTATAAGTAAATTGCAAATATCTGATAAGGCCATAGTTTTTAACATTACTTGATAAAAATCTGATGATCTTTTGTTAAACATGAAAGGGTGCTTTAAAGCACAGACATTTCTGCTTTCTTCACTATGGAAAATGAGGCTGGGGATTTAGGGACTATCTTCTTCCAAACAAATTTTAATATTTCTACATAATTTCTGGACATTCTGAGGAAGAATAAACTTAAAAATAATTATCAGTAAATGATCTAGAGTTGGCTTCTTGGGGACAATAGTCAACATGAGTCTTCTTAGACTTAAAAGTGACAGGAAAAGCAAGTAACACTGGAAGAAAGCTTTCTTCTACTTAACTAAAAACCCTCTCCCAAATAAAAGAACTAAAACAAAAATATCTGCAACAAGCACAACAGAAAAAAGGTGTACATTTAATGTACAAGGAATTACAACTTGATTAAAAAAAGAAACAACAAACAAGAGGCCGTTAGACAAATGGGAGAAGAACATGAATAGACAATCCATAAAATAGAAATGATCAAGAAAGTTGTGAAAAATATTCAACCTCATTACTGATTTTAAAAAGTTAACCAGAACAATTTATGTATTTTGTATCAAGTTAGAAAAGATCTTTTAAATAAGAATATCCAGTCTTGGTCAGCACATGATAAATGGCACTCACATTGACGCTGACAATATAGATTAGAACTACTCTCTTAGAAAATACTTTGACAACATGTCATAGAGCACTGTATGTTTATAGTCCCTTTAACCCAGTAACATCACTCCCAAGACTCTATGCTAAAGAAATAACCCAAAATATAGTCAATGCAATGTTACTTACAATGGTTAAAAAACAGAAAAAATTTTCTTGATAATATGGGAATAGTTGAATAATTACATGCTATGCTTATACAATATATTATAGGGCTTTCAAATAAAAATACAAATAGGAAAATGTTTATGTTACTATATTAAGTGTGTGTGTGTGTGTGGGGGGGGGAGACATAAAATTGCATATCCATTTTAGATTATGTAAAACAAAACAAAACAAAACCCCAAAAACTACACGGGGAAAAAAAGACCATTAAAAAAATTAAAAAACAGTGGTTGTCACTGGGTGGTGTGAGAACAGTGGGTTTTCCTTCTCTTTAAGTAGTTTTCCATATTAAACATGGACTTTTCTATAACACACACAAACACACACACACACACACACACACACACACACACACTGGAATTTAACTTGCTTTTTATTTGATGGCTTTCAACAAGAATAAGCTTCTCAACTACTGTCTGTATCTTTAAAACCAAAGGGGAAAAATTAATTATAAATAGGCATTTTGCAGACTGCGAAACAGTATAAAAGTGGATGCTGTAAACTACTTTTATTATTCTTATCTAAACTCAACAGCAGAACTGTTGAAATTAAAGTCTGCTCACATGTTACATTTACAACATCACTAAAAACACACAATTACACACCCCTTAGCTACACTGATGATCGGATGGTAATCAGATAAAAAGTATGTCAGAACACTAAGTAAAGTAAAGCTATTACTGACTTTTTTAGTTCCCACTTTGCTCTATGTGAAGGATTTGAGATGAGTTAGTTATTACTATTAGTTCTGTATAGCTTTACTCATATTTTCTACTCATGGGTTTTTTTTTTTTTTTTCATTCCTGAAAAATTCAAAATGTACCAGAAAGAAGCAACTGTAAATGAACTTAAAAATTTCCAACACTTCTTACCAATTCCAGAAAATATTGAACGGTCACTCCAACTCCTTCCCCAGTCTTTTCCATTTGCATTAGCATCTCCAGTGTCTTGGCCCCAGGCATGTGGCTCACTTTTCCTCTTGCCTGCAGAAGCAGGTGAAACAGAGTTCCACTTCTCCTCACCTGCACTGATCTGTGAGGAGAGTTTTACAGACTTTTCATTCCAGCCTCCTCCATTTACAGTGAGGTTTTCGTTCAATCCTGAAGGAACTTAAAGAAAAGAAAAGAAGGTTAAAAACTGATAAAACTGGGATATTTTTAAATTTCTCTGACTGCCTGGTTTATATGTATCACTCCTTTTATCCCCTAATGTCCACTAAACAGCTTGAGCATTAAAAATAAAAATGAAAACTCTTAAAAGTGACATGACCACCATGAATGACTTTTAATTTAAAAACTAAGAGGCCTGAATTTTATATATTACTGATGCTTTCAATAGCAGAATGACTTGCTCAAAGTACAAAAGAGCAAACAGGAAAACAGCACTTATTCTGCTGTACTCAGAATACTCACCCACTAAAAATATGAACACTTCTCCTTAGTTACATGTCCTTTTCTTAAGTATTTATACACACACGTATACACATACACAAAGTATAAGGCAGTGATTCTGAAACCTGACTGCACATTAAAATCAACTGAAAAACTTCTTAAAAGTAGATACTGGAGCCTCAGCCCAGACTAATTAAAATCGGCTCAAGTTGGTAGAGCATGTAGCTCTTAATCTTGGGGTTGTGAGTTCAAGGCCCATGTTGGGCACAGAGATTACTTAAGAAAATAAAAATAAAATAAAATAAAATAAAATCAGAGTACAAAATAAATAAATAAATAAAATCAGAGTATTTGTATGCTGGTACATGTATGTATGTGTGTGTGTCGTTTTTCAAAGCTTCCTAGATGACTATAATGTGTAGCCAGGATTGAGAACCATGGGAATGAAAGGAAGCTGACAGGATTAAAACAAGCCTGAAACAAGAAGGTGCTTTTTCATTTCTGAGTTTGTATTTTACTACCACACTTTGAGTTTTTAGGTAAGGTATACCACTCTACTTAATTCAATCTTTACCACAAATAAGTAAATAAAATATATTTTCTAATTGTGAAGCATGGTATAACTTCAGACTGTAGTCCATTTACTGTAAAATATTTGATATTGCAAGGACGCAATTTAAACAATTATAGGTTTAAGATTTTTTTTTTTCTTAATGAACAGGGATAAAATGCTTTATCCCATAAATGCCTATATTGAAACCAAGTCCTCCCCCACCCCAAAACTTTCTTTTCTCTATTGGCTTACACAATGCAAGCAAGAATAAAAATAGCATATAAACTATTGCTAAAAAAATATTTTTACATCTGGGGAGAGGGAGAAACAACTAGAACATACCAAAGACTGTTAGAAGTGGGAATGATTTTTCTTTTTATCCATTTTCCAAAATCTCTGGATTGTGATTATGTTACTTTAGCAATTAAAAATCATTTCTAAGCCATTTTTTTTCCTTCTGTATCATTCATGTGAGGAAAGAGACATGTATATAAGTTTCTATTCTGATGGGCCTTCAATTTAAGTTACATTTAATTTCTCTCACCCTGAAGTGTAGAATCTCCTTTTCCAGACTTAAAGTTGCTAACTTGAACATTTAGATGAGAATCACCTGGTTGAAATAGAAATAAAATTTATTTAATACTAAATAGGCCACTATGCACATTAAATTAGGAGTTAACATACAAATTTATTTTCACTTATTATTTTTAAGAAATTATTTCTTCAAGTACTAAATTCTTATACTGGAAGAGAGTTTTACTCACAACATACTTGACATGTCCTTAAGGAACTGAGTTCTCTAGTTACCATATTCTTAGTCAACTAAAATGGCAATTTAGGACCTGGAAAATCATTCAAGTATATGTGGAATCTGCTGTTCTGTAATGTTTATGAGATTCTTTTAAATAGAAACTGGAGAACTGGGGCTTTGTAATTGGATTCAACTTTGCCACCTCTCAACAATGCCAGCTGCCTTTTCAATAATCCTGGAAGCAAACACATCCAACTTAAAAAGAACACTGCCAGTATTTGGGACCAGGACTTGGGAAATACGGCAAGGGGTACGAATACATATCGTAACAAATATACCATTTCTCTGACACTAAAAAGCATTTAATGATTACGATGTACCAAAAAACCAGCAGGACATAGGATTGTGCTAGCAAGGAAGGCATGCACAAGACAGTGAGAAAGGGTCACCAACAGAAAGAAGCACTAAAGCATGGCTAATATGTAACAGTGAAAAAGCATAACTAGAAGTCATTGCTACATCAAAGCAATAAATTCCAGCAAGTCATCAAGCAAAAAAGTAAAAGATAACAAGGCTAAGAGAGTGGCCTGGAGACAAATGCGGGGTGAGGAGACAATTAATAAAAAGGTGAAGGAAGAAAAGTCAATGCCCAAGTTGAACGGTATCACTCTGCAGACTGATGTCTCCAGGGTAAAAACGATGGCAATGTAAAGAGCTTTAGCTAAGAAGCCATCAGTATTGGATAGTGTGAGCACTTGAAATACTTGGGAAGAACATTAGCTCAACAACCTCTGAAGTTCCAGTCCAGCTTTATCAAACACCTATGGCATTCTCAAAAAGTCAGGGTGATAAGAAGTCCAGACAGAGCCTGCACTATCCAGAACATGCTTGCTTCATCTTGGAATGAAAGCATCCAACATGCAGAATTGGTGACGAATAATTTTATTTAATAAATGTCTTGTCCACTAAAAGAAACAGGAGATGTAAAAGAGCTGGGGTGAAGCAACGCACACAAGAAAAAAAGGCAACATCATTTTTTCATGTGACTCAAGGCAGAAAGGCAATTTTAATTCAGCAGGCCATTCACTGGGCAGTACGGAACAAGTAACATTGCTAGTTATCAGGTAAACCTGTATGTGGTCCACAGTGCTCTCACGAAGAAGGGTATATCAGCACAGTGATGTAAGCAGTTCAAAATAGTCAAATTTTGACATAATGATATTTTGTACATCTGATTAAAAGGAGCTGGATTTGATGTATGACTCTTATGTTCCACCAATATACCTTTATTCTTCTTGGAACCAACAGGAAATGATGCAGTTGTAAGTTGCTCGGTGGTAACTGTGATGGTATTTTCTATCCCAGGGATAGTTGAATCCAATGAACCAGAATCAGTCTGCACCTTATCACGTTTACGCTGCTGTCGTTTCTCTCTGTGACTAATTTTAGTTTCCCAGGCTCCTGACATAGCCCCAGAGAAAAAAGTGTTATTCAGTAAAGGGGAAGACAGAAAGTTGTAGTTTTGAGGGGGGAAATGGGGCAGGGCACATAAAATATCATGATAAATTTAGAGAGTAAACTAAAACTTCAGAGTACTGATTATATTAATTTATCCTAAGAATTTATTCTAATCCCAATATGTTGTTTTAGGCAGCTAACTGCCATTATTATTTATTCTGGTAATTTTTATCAACTGTCATCTATGATTTAGGAAAAATGAGAAATGTAAGTCATCCTCTATGTCTTTTTATCCTGCTGGAGAGAATGGAGAGTGTTATAAATAATTACTAATAAATGGGTTTCTTTGGTGATGACATAAAAGGCTTCCTCAGGAATTTTGTACACAGCCCTCTAGGGATAGTGTATTTAAGAACAAGAAGGGGGAAAAGTCCAAATCAAAGAAACAAAGACAAAATAACTGCCCAAGACACTGAGCTAGACCTTAAATCTCAAGGTGGTTCCCTTCAGGAAAAGCACTATTAGATTCTTAAATAATTTAGATTAAAAAAAAAGAAGTGTTTTCTAACAATGTCACAGATCTGTACATTAAAATCTGTAATTATTAAGAGAAAAACTAGATACAAGATTAAGCGATACAAATGCAGCTCTTATATAATGTACCATGGTAAAAAAGGATTAAAAATTTTTCTACAGTCCTTTCACTTGCTCAAGTACCTTCATCAACTTCCTTTCCATCATGGCGTGAACTGTTTTGCACTGCTTTAGCATCTGACTTTGATTTCTTCTTATTTTTCTTTGACTGAAAGTAAAATAGAATGTTACTTAATACTTCATTATGTTTTTGAAAAGGTAGGAGTCAGTAAGATACATAATGAAATGTATGATGCTGACAACCAAAAAATTTAATATTTGATTAAAAAACTTAACATTAAATGGCAATAATAATATGAGGTTACCATTTATTGAGTGGTTACTCTGTGCTAAGAACTTTGCACTCATTTTCTTCATTCCCTAAAAAAACTCACTAGAGAAGGTATTATTCCCATTTTAGAGATGAGGAAATGGAGACTTAGAGCTGTTAAATATTAAATAGGCTCTCTGGGGTCACATTAAGAGTTAGTAATGGTAGCGTCAAATTAGGAAACAGGCCTATCTGGCTCCAAAGTCTGTGCCCTTAGATACATGCTGCCCTAACTTACATTATAAATAAGGTACTATAATACAATGTGTTCAGAACAATAAAATAAAGACCCACTGTTAATGTTTAGAAAGAAAATGATGCACTGATTATTGGTTTTTGGATTTCATAAAGCACATTGTTGGAATACCCTATTGTACAGCAAATTAGTGAGTCAACTGTACAAAGCAGATAGCATTTTGTCGGTTTCAGAGCAATGTGAAAATACCTAGGATTTGCATGTGGTAGATGGTTAGTAATTCATTAGAGAAAATACCTATACACACACAAGATACAGATATTTTGAAAGAGCCTTTCAATTCCCTTCTGCTAATATTTTCTCCTCTCAAGACCTCATTAAAACTTTATAAAGCCATGATTTCTATACTTAAGTGCTTCGAGAAGAGTACTAACATTCATGAAATAGTGATTTGTATTTATAATTTGTATTCACTCATTTAACTATTTGTTGAGACTGGCTACACATATGTATTATTGTATACTATCTGAAAGTTAAGTTTACCACCAAAAAAAGGTTGTATCTAGATAGTAAGTCTTTTTCATGGGTAAAGCAGTAAATGATAGTTTGACTAAGCAATAAATGACAGCTCTTAACAGTGATTAAAAATTCTTTGACGACAGGGGTATATAATAAACTATTCAAAACCATGTTTTTTATTTCCCATAGTTGATTTGTACCTGTTTCTTGGCATGGTCTAATGAACATGCATCACATCTCGGGTACTGCTTTATATTACACCTACCAAGCCAGGCTCATATCCACTTTATAAAAATTGAGGTGTCATCTACATACCGTATTTATCCTTCTTAAGCATACAATTCGGTGGTTTTTAGTATATTTGAGGTTGTACAATAACCAAGATTATCTAATTCCAGAATGCTTTCATCATCCTGAAAAAGAAACCTGGTACCTATCATTAGTCACTCCCCACTACCTTCTTCCCACCTGCAATCACCAGCAGTCATTTTCCTGTCTGTCTCACAGCCACTCTTAAGTAAACACAATACATGGAGCACTTGTTAATTATAGCCTAAAGTAGGGGTCAGCAAACTTTTTCTATAAAGGATCAAATAGTAAATATTTTAGCCTGTGCAAGACATACATATTTCTACATGTGGCAATTGAGAAACTCTGCTGCTATAGCACAGAAGTATCCATATGTAATATATAGTCAAATAGGTACAACAGTGTTTCGACAAAATTTTATTTACAAAATTAGGTACCTGGCTGGATTTTGGGGGCCAGAGTTTGCCAAACCCTGGTCTACAGCAGCACTGTTCAATAGAAATATACTGCAAGTCATGTTTGTAACTTAAAATTTTCTAGCACACAGGTTGAAAAACTAAAAGAGGGATGCCTGGGTGGTTCAGTTGGTTGAGCAGCTGCCTTCGGCTCAGGTCATGATCCCAGCGTCCTGGGATCGAGTTCTACATAGGGCTCCTTGCTCGGCAGGGAGCCTGCTTCTCCCTCTGCCTCTGCCTGCCTCTCTGTCTGCCTGTGCTCGCTCTCTCTCTCTCTCTCTAACTAATACATAAATAAAAAATCTTAAAAAAAAAAAAAAAAAGAAAAGCTAAAAGAAATAGGTAACATTCATCTTACTAATATATGTAAATCAACACTTTCAAAATACTATTTCAAAATGTAATTAATATAAAAAACTATTGACAAGGTAGTATAACAAATAGTACTAAATAGCCATCCACGTAAGTAGCTACTACATTGGACAGTAGAGACCTACAGGAGCTAACTCAAGTTAAGTACCCCCATTTTACAGATATGAGAACTGAGGCCATAAAGAGATATTGCCTGAGATCATAGGGCTATTAAGTGGTAAAATGAACTAAAATTCAGTTCCAACTCTAGATCCTGCCCTCACAAATATTCTGCTATTCTAACTCTAAATACAAATTTAATCATGTATTAGCTATGTGATTTTGGGCTAAATTGCTCTAAACACTTTTCCCCAACTGCCATTTGGGACAAAAATTCCTAAACTCACATAAGGTCCATTTAAGGATTAAATAAGATGTGAAAGCAGATTACTAACTATGAAACAGTACACATAAGTAAGACTTTTGTCTAGAAATTACATTCTCAACTAAAATACTGTGCTTTGTCACTAAAAGAACCTGCAGAAAAATAAAGACAACTATCTTGGCTTAGATCTTATTTTGGTCACCTTTAAAAGTAACTAACAGGGGCACCTGGTGGCTCAGTGGGTTAAAGCCTCTGCCTTCGGCCCAGGTCGTGATCCTGGAGTCCTCGGATGGAGCCCTGCATTGGGCTCTCTGCTCAGCAGGGAGCCTGCTTCCCCCCCACCCTCTCTATCTGCCTCTCTGCCGGCTTGTGATCTCTGCCTGTCAAATAAATAAATAAAATCTTAAAAAAAAAACAAAAAACCAAAACTAACCAAAAAATCATGCTTATCCAGATGAGACTTAACATATAAAAAGTGTTAAAATGAATATGCATACATGGTACTATTTGCCCCAGCCATCCTACTTAGAGAAACATCTTACTTCTGGGAAGCTCCACTACAGTTAACACCTTTGAAGGAAAACTGCAAATACAAAGTTCTGGCTCCCTTGTTACCACAGTTCTTTCCCCCTGTTCATTGTCAGACTCTACCATTGAGCTAGCCTTGGCCTCTCTTGAATGGTTGGTCGTCACATAGTCAAGATTTCTTAAATACGTATAAAGTGCTACACATATACTCCAAAATGTTTATTCATAAGTTTTACACATATCCTCCTACTGATAATGTATACATGTGTAAAACATAATGAGAGCAATAGGACTGAATACGCTTCATTTTTTTTTTTTTAAGATTTTATTTATTTATTTGACAGACAGAGACCACAAATAGGCAGAGAGAGAGGAAGGGAAGCAGGCTCCCCACTGAGCTGAGAGCCTGATGCAGGGCTCTATCCCAGGTCCCTGGGATCATGACCTGAGCCGAAGGCAGAGGCTTTAACCCACTGAGCCCCCCAGGCACCCCCGCTTCATTATTTTTTAATAATCTTCTAAATTCATGCATTTTAATACTTTAATACTTTTAATATTAAAAACTACCAAACCTGACAAAGGTACAGAGATCCATTTAAATGAAGGCCACGCTTTCTAAAACATGCCATTAATTCTTCCACCTCATCTTCTAAGTAGGCAAAGATTTTTGTGGAAATGGAACTAGTAAAATTTAATCTTTCTCAGCAGCAGTTGTTCCTGCAATTGAATCTGATGGTTCTACTTTATTTTGGCATTTTTAACAAATGGATTCACTAAAAACACTTAAACTTAAAAAAAAAAAATTGGTTGTATTGCTATCACTTACAGATCTTTCTAATTAACCCAGTTAAGTTTCAAAATAACTCTGTAAGGGGCACCTGGATGGCTCAGTGGGTTAAGCCTCTGCCTTTGGCTCAGGTCCTGATCTCAGGATCCTTGGATGGAGCCCCTCCATGGTCTTTCTGCTCAGCAGGGAGCCTGCTTCCTCCTCTCTCTGCCTGCTCTCTGCCTACTTGTGATCTCTGTCCGTCAAATAAATAAATAAAATCTTAAAAAAAAAAGTACTGAATCTTAAAAAACAACAACAACAACAACAACAACAAACTCTATGAGGCAGATGCTATCATTTCCACTTTACAAGGTGAGAAAAGGGAGGCACTGAGTGGTTAACTAACCAAGCCCAAGATCACGTAATTATTTAGGGCCAGAGTTGGGATTTGATAAGCATGCTCCAGAACCTGGGCTGCCATGCTATTTTTCTGTTAGAAACTGCTCCTGAGCTGTTAAATTATGCAGATATGATAATTTTCACAGGTAACAGACAATTTTAATAACAAAATCACACAATGATGTAAATTTCTCGGAATACTCTTCATTGCATGAATTTCTTAAAAAAAAAGTCAGCTACTTTCTGACACATCTTATTAAAGTTTTCTTAACACTGATGGGACAGATTAACTACAAATTTTCCCCCAAAAGATCTGCTAAGTAGACAACCATTTGTCATTATCAAAAAGGTCAACATGGGGGCACCTGGGTGGCTCAGTGGGTTAAAGCCTCTGCCTTCGGCTCAGGTCATGACCTCAGGGTCCTGGGATCGAGCCCCACATCGGGCTCTCTGCTCAGGGGGGAGCCTGCTTCCTCCTCTCTCTCTGCCTGCCTCTCTGCCTGCTTGTGATCTCTGTCAAATAAATAAAAATAAAATCTTAAAAAAAGAAAAGTCAACATATTTGAAACACTTGAATTTTAGTAAAAGAAAAATGCATGGTTCCCTTTTTTAAGTTGGTCAGCTTTATAAAAGTATTTTGATGTATATAATCAATGAATCTCTTCTTTGTAGAGTAAAGGATGATTCCCACCTTGCCCATATTATAAGTTGAAGGCCTCATTTTCCAATTTATAGTCTGGCTTTATACCTTTTTTGCCACCACAGATTTCTAGAAATAATGCAGTGAATGAATTTCATTCATGGTGCTATACCTAAAACTTCACCTCCCTACTCCCCAATTTTATTTTTTTAAATTAAATTTCAGTTCATGTGGGCTCTCCATCAGTGGCTTTTATTTAGTTTTCCACACCAAAAAATTTAAATTGTCATCTTTTCTTGAGAATGTATCTTTGTAGGTATTTCTTTTTTTATCTTTAGTTGCTCACAAAAGTAGTTCTTTTTTTTTTTTTAAGATTTTTAAAAATTTCTTTCTTTATTTAACAGAGAGAGAGAGAGATGGATCACAAGTAGGCAGAGAGGCAGGCAGAGGGAGAGGGTAAAGCAGGCTCCCCACTGAGCAGAGAGCCTGATGTGGGGCTCAATCCCATGACCCTGAGATCATGACCTGAGCTGAAGGCAGAGGCTTAACCCACTGAGCCACCCAGGTGCCCCACAAAAGTAGTTCTTTATGCACTTCATTATTAAAATAGAATATACCAAGTTTCCTCAAGTGTAATGTCAGAATCATCTACATTTTCCCAATTTGTAATTTGCTCTGCTACTGATTTACTTAACTCATCAGCAACATTTTTATATTGCACCTAAGAGTATACGCTGATGAAAGAATGTGTTCTGGTTGACTGTCATACCGTTTTTTTGCGAATTTTACCATGGCAGAAAGAACAAGTGTTTCCCCACATACAGCCTTCCCCCTTTACATAAGAAACCTCAAGAGTGGCTTCTAAGCATTCATAACTATATTTAGTAAAATTCTGTCCTATTCTGTACTGAATAAACAATCATCTTTTTAAAAAACTACAGAGGGATGGCTGGGTGGCTGTTAAGGGGCCCTGCATTGGGCTCCTTGCTCGGCAGGGAGCCTGCTTCTTCCCTTGCTTCTGCCTGCCACTCTGCCTGCCTGTGCTCGCTTGCTCTCTCTGACAAATAAACAAACAAATAAATCTTTAAAACAAACAAACAAACTGCAGAGGCCAATCTTCACATTTGGAATGCTTAGATATCCTGCTGACTGAGGCAGTTTCAGAATATAATTAGCTAAAATCTCAAGTCACAGTATAAATGGTCAAGGTTTCTCACCAGAAGTAGAAATACTTTTTTTTTTTTAAGATTTTTAATTAATTTATTTGACAGAGAGGGAGATCACAAGTAGGCAGAGAGGCAGGCAGAGAAAGAGGAGGAAGCAGGCTCCCCACTGAGCAGAGAGCCCGATGCGGGGCTCTATCCCAGCACCCTGAGATCATGACCTGAGCTGAAGGCAGAGGCTTAACCCACCAAGCACCCGTAGAAATACATTTCTATTTCAAAAATCTCCCTTGATGATTTCAATTTTTTGTGACCAATTTCTTATTAGGTCTGATTAAATCATCTTAACCTCATGATGATGTGGTTGGCAGAGGTCTTAGTAGGAATAGCAGTGCCCATTTTATCTAATTGTTTATTTGCATTATCATCATCTACAATCTGTAGCTTCTTAGCAGCCTGTTCATTAAAGGTTAGTCTAGTTTAAGCTGGGTAACGCAATCAAGAAACCCAGAGTTGAGCACACATCAATTGCAATCTGTCAAATAAGTTATGAGAAAGGAACCAATGAAGGCAGTCTTTCCATTGCAGCTTCCCATTCTTCTCAGAATCTGGCCCATGTAGTGTCTTACTATCCTCTAATATTCCAAATGAGGATGCCAATGACTAGCCATATATTGATATGAATAAAGCCTGACTTGTTCTAATAAAAAACTAAGTATAGGGGCGCCTAGGTGGCTCAGTGGGTTAAAGCCTCTGCCTTCAGCTTAGGTCATGATCCCAGGGACCTGGGATAGAGCCCCGCATGAGGCTCTCAGCTCAGTGGGGAGCCTGCTTCCCTTCCTCTCTCTCTGCCTGCCTCTCTGCCTATTTGTGGTCTCTGTCAAATAAATAAATAAAATCTTAAAAAAAAAAAAAACAACTAAGTATAAATAGAAAGTCTAATATTTTCTTCTTTTATCCCAATGGCTTTTCCTATGTACTTCACTTTGGAGACAATGGTCTTAAAAAGCACATGTTGAAGTAGTTCTAGAACTACAAGTAATATGCTTCACAGAACTTAAAATATGAAAAAATTATAGCTGCTTATCAAAAAGACATACAAAAATGACTTCCATAATAAGCTCATCCTTTACCTTTACCTTCCTGACATGAACGAATATTTATATTATTATACCACACCCAAAGTAAGTGATAACACTTATCAGAGCAGCCAAAGGTATATGTTGGCAGCAAAAGCACATCTACTGAAATGGCTAACTGCTTCTTAGCAGATTTTGTTTAAGGAATTGTGAAGTATCAAAAAAAAAAAAAAAAAAAAAGCAGAGGAGTGTGTTCAATTCAACTCAACTTAGGAAGTCTAATTTAGTGTTAGCTTATTTGTATGGAGACAAAAACTATCATTAAGAGAGATACTGTACAAATTTTAAGTTAGAAGATACTTTATTTTGCAATTAGTTCTTTACACCAAGGTAGGTAGCCAGATTCTAAATGTAATCCTTACTCAATTTCTTAATTGTCTTTCCTGGGAAATACTGGTCCTTAACATTTTGGTGAACGGACATAACTAATGTTTAAAGCCTTATAATTATCTAAAGCCACAGTTGACAAAGTCAGGACTGATAAAGGAAATGGAACCTGAAAAAGAGGAATGCTGAGTATTTCCTAAAGGTTTTGGTTTTTTTTTTTTAAAGATTTTATTTATTTATTTGACAGAGAGAGAGAGATCACAAGTAGGCAGAGAGGCAGGCAGAGAGAGAGAGGGGGAAGCAGGCTCCCTGCTAAGCAGAGAGCCCGATGCGGGGCTCGATCCCAGGACTCTGGGATTATGACCCGAAAGGCAGCCGCTTAACCAACTGAGCCACCCAGGTGTCCCTATACTAGCAATTCTTAATCTAACTAACTTGGTGACACAATATAAGGATGAGATTAATTACAGAAAGTGTCACAAACCTTTTTGAAAGTGGAGAGAGCAGCAACTGGTGTTCCCCCTTTCCTGGTGGTGGTGGTTGGTGGAGGCAGGGGCAGTGTAATCTAAGCTAGAGCAATACTATTTTATTCACTACTATTCTGATGCATTTTCCTGAACGCAAGGAAAGAAACAGGATTGCAGGTGCAGGGAAATGCCCACAACTTACACTTTACCTCTTTCTCCTTACCCTGATTAGTTATATTTTCTTTCACAGCACTTACCACCATCTGACATGAGAGAATATACTTGCTTGTTTTTAACTGTCCCCTCACCCCCATTTTATCGACCATTATATTCCTAGTGCCTAGAATAATGTACCTTGCAGACAGAAGGTATTCAGTTAATATTTGGTTAATCAATGGAGCCTCAAAGTAGACTGGATTACTTATGGCCCTGTCTGCCCAACTTTCACTGTGCCCAGAATAAAACCTGTGGGCTATTGTATCTGTACACTTGATTCCATCATATAAGCCATTAAATTATTTAAATATGTTTAGTGTTAGCTTATGAATTATGGCACACCATACAAGTAGCATGGCTATCAACCCAGAATCTTAAAAAAAATTACAAGAAACCTTTCTTAAGAACTCTTTTTCTAGCCCCAAACTCTTTCCCAGATGTGGGCCTCATATTTCCAATAGCTTAATAAATTAATTCCACTTGGAGACCCCATTTTCACATCAATCTTAATATGCTTAAAACCAAGTTCATTATTTTTATTGTATTTCAATCCTCTCTTGCTTCATACAACTACAGCATCATGAAAAAATGATGGGCTAGGGGTGCCTGGGTGGCTCAGTGGGTTAGAGCCTCTGCCTTCGGCTCAGGTCATGATCCCAGCGTCCTGGGATCGAGCCCCGAATAGGGCTCTCTGCTCATCATAGGCCTGATTTCCCTCCTTCTCTCTCTGCCTGCCTCTCTGCCCACTTGTAATCTCTGTCAAATAAATAAATCTTAAAAAAAAAAAAATGACGGGCTAGTATGAAAGTCCTGGTTCTGGTCTCATTTCTGCTATTTGTCAGAGTTTAGACAAAAAAATTCTAGGAGCAGAAGTGAGGTTTCTCTGGTAAAATATTCCCTCTTTTATAGAAAATACTGTGTTCACCTTAAAGGGGACACGGAAAATTAATTCCTTGGATGGTAACCCAAGACTCATGAAGCTACAGATTTTGTGGCCCAAGGAGCCTGAAAGATCAAGAGTCCAAGACCTATACAATCAGACTCAAAGCATTCCAGATAACGAAACATTTTAATGAACCCAAAAAGACTACATTAGGAGTTTAAAACAGGGTTTCAGTAAAAAGAAAAAGTCAGGGAGTAAACATTTTAGGATCTGCAGACTGTTATTAAGGCCTCTGTTAAAACCACTCAACTTTGCTGCTGGGAGTACAAAAGCAGCCATAGACAATAAATAAGTAAATAAATATGGGTGCATATTCCAATGAACTTTCAAAAATAGGCAGAGATCTAGACATGGCAAATAGGTCATGGTTTGCCAATCTCTGGTTTTAAATTAGTTTCTAACATGTATTATGGAAGGTAAATCACAAATGTATGTAAGCTCATTGGGCATGCAGGTGTTCTCTATTTTGCTAAGAGCTGCTATACCTACCCCTGTTTAAAATCTATAATGCCTTGGAATAAGTTTGCCTTTGGTCTTCTAAACATTGATCACTCCTAGAGTAGTGGTTCTCAAACACCTTGGATATAGGATACTCTTAAAACAGACTGAGGATGTCAAAGAGCCTTCGTTTATATGGATTATACCTACTGATATCTACCATATTATAAATTAAAAGTGAAATATTATTTAGGTATATATTATTTCAACACAATAATAGACTAATTACATATTGTATAAATTACACCTATACAAACAACAGCAAAAACATTTAGTGAGAAGAGTGGTATGCTTTACATTTTGCAAATATCTTTAGTGTCTGGCTTCATAAAAGACAGCCTGCATACCTGCTTTTGCATTTAATTTTACTGTGTGATACACAATTTGAAGCATATGAAGGCAATCTGGCTACATACACATATAAATGTAATTGGAAAAAGACGGACTGTCTTCAGAGTTTTTTCAGATAACTGCACTCTTCTTTGTTATTACACCAAAGACTTGTGGTTGATAGGGGCTGGGGTTAAGGGGAAAAGAGGGGAAAATGGGGCATGACTGGTAATGGGCACAAGATTTCTTTTTGGGAAGAGGAAAAAGTTAAAAAACTACACGGTGAGAGCTGTACAACTCTGCAGAAACACTGAAATTTTACACTTTCAACAAAATAAATTTTATGGTATATCCCAGAATAAAGCTGTTTAACAAAAAAGACAGAAAACCAACGTGTGTGGGCTTAGGGAGGCTCAGGAGTAGGAAGAGAGACAGGCAGGGCCTTTAGATTATGTTCAAGGCTGTGGAGTAAGAGCAATGGGAAGTCGTGAGGAGCTTTAAGCAGAAGAAGGAAAAAATATTACGCCAAAACTTCTCAAGTGGTAGTTTCTCAAAAACTGTTGCAACATGAAATCAATGAACTTTCCCATACTCTACTGGTCTATCTTGCACTTTGAATGAATCTTTTACACTTGCTTTGTAACATGCAAATATTGGTCATTTGGAACATACGGGTTCAGTGAGTTACACACATCTTCTAAAATGTTTAAAATATTCCAATGTATAAAGTATTTTTAAAAATCACATTTGTTAACATCACAACTGATCTAATCAGAAAGTCTTTAGGCACTGGGATGCTGTCAAGCTCATGGTGGCAGATACAACTTTTCCAAATTTCTAATTTTCATTTGGAAATAAATCATTGTGTCATTTGCAATAAATAATAAATGTAGTTTTCCTTGAAGTGACAGGATCATCTTGACTGTTTTTGAGAAAATGTCTGCCAATACCCAAGTCTAAATCAAAGTTAAAATGGATGAAGTGACTAGTCCAGACTGCAGCTCAACTGTATGGGTGTTTTTCCTCAGGACAACCCCCGTTTTTCACAACACAGCACACTGTATGTATACTTCCCATTTCATCATATAAAATAATTAAAAAGCATGTGTTCAAAGGTCAAGATTTAATAAAACTAAAAATGATCATTTTTACAGCTTAAGGATACTCTTAAGTGAAACTAGCATTCTTTTTCTTTTTAATTGTGAGTGGACTGCAATAAAGAATACAGCTACTAGTGGTTTGGTGTCACCGTCATGATTTGTGCTAGCAATACCTGCTATTGCTTTTGTACCATTAATGCAAATTCAACACAGCAAAAAAGGCAAATAATGTCTCTATTACTATGAAAACAGTTTTGTCTTCCAGGACCCAACAAAAGGTCCCTGATACCCAGGGGTCCATAAACCGCACTTTGAGAAATGTTGCCCGCAAAAACTGAGGGATCATTGTTTACTAGCTATGTATCGCTGGGCAATCCACTGAACTCTTTTTAATGAGCTGGATTTGAAGAAATGATTATATTCTCCTCCATCCCCAACCAAGAGTTATTCAACAGGGTTAAGAGATGTGCAAATATTTGTATTATTGTAGCAGCATAAAATGGAAGAGCTTATCATTACTTATAATGAGTGATACTACTATTTCAGCAGGACCCCACTGACTTTGTCCTGAACAACCTGACGGTGACCAAATTTCACACATTTTTGTTTCTATTGTCTCTCTGACAATCTTTAACCTTCTATCTTAATTCAGACCCTCATAATCACTGATGCAAGCCTCATTTGTTTTCACAAATGTTGCTGCCAGCTGAACACATCTATTTTTATCATACCCCACCCATCCTAACCAGTCAAACTTGTCTAGGGCTTTCCATTGACTATGTCTGAATGTTCTCTGGCTCCAGCTGAATAGCGTCTGATTGTGTTCATTTGTTCCTTTCACCTGCCAGAAATGGCCTCCTCACTTCCAGTTACTGAAATACCACACCCATCCTTAAAAGTCCTATTAAGTCAATCTTTTCTAGCCTCCCAAATAGGATAATCTTATTTCTCTGACTATCTGGCACTCAGAGACTTGTTACCTGCTATCTTCTCTTGTGCTTGCATTTCCTAACTAGATTGCAATCTCTCTGAGGGTTAAGTACATCTTCCATTCTTCTTATTCCCTTCAGCGTCTAGTAGCACAATGCATTCAGCCTAGCTAATGGTCCTATATGGATTCTGCTAGAGACCAGTATCAATGAAGCACTGACCTTCACAGCCAAATAAAGACCTAGAAAACTATGGTACTTTAACTTGCTTTATAGACCCAAGGTCTGTAACTCTTGTCATATATGGTTTTTAGACAATGTTTTTCTCTGTGAGATTTACTCAAGTGACAGGGCAAGATATTCAATATCACAGCTGAGAGGGCAATTATTCTATAGGCAAACTGTACCTCTCAAATTGCCCAAGATATGGCTCTGAGAGGAAAACAAATACACAACAGTGTGTATTAAGGTTTATAAGTAGATCTATGACAAGCATCTTTACAAAAAAATAAAGTCTTAAAAAAAATATATTTAAAACACACAAAAACATACACAGTGCAAGAGCATAAAAAGTTAAATGAAATGATGTCTCTTGGACTGAAACAAGTTAAAAAGCATAAATTCCAAGATGCAGATGGCAAAAAGAAACACTAGCCATGAGTTGCAGCATTTACTACTATGCAAAAAGTCAAATCAAAAAGGCAGCAAACCAAAGGCAGAAGCTCTGTCCTGAAAAAAGCAACAGCAACTGAAAGGAGGCGGTACCATCAAGTGATTCACAAGTGCACGGGCTTTGGCACCAGAATGAGCTGGATTCAAATCCTACCTCACAAACTATGAAATGAGTGAAACTGCAAAATCCCTCTATGCCTCAGAGCCCTTATCAGCCTTGTAGAGTTTATGAAAGGATCAGAAATCATACAGAGCAGTAAAAAGCACAGACTTTGAAGTCAGATGGGTGTAGGATAGAACTATTTTTAGTAGCTTTGATAAGTTATGCCTCACGTTTCTTATTTGTAAGATAGGTATAATACCACCTCCTCAGTGCTCTTGTGAGTATATAAATTTTCTGTAAGTCTTAAAAGTACACCCAGTGGGTACTCAGTAACTTGTCTCTACTAGATACATGTAAATATACTCATACACATACACATACCTCATCTTGCATAGTACAGATACTTAACGAATATCCATTATTATAATTATTTTCTATCACTAATTTCAGAATGATTATAAACTCTAAACTGTAGTTTTACATCTTCATACACCCAGTCTATATATGATTCATCAATCAGAAATGGATGGTAGTTCATCTATTATTCTAACTACAAATTTTTCAGGATAATTCAGGAACTAGAAGCAAGAACAAGCATAAAATGCTCACTAGTAGAGAGAAAACCCAGAAATAAAGAAACTTTAGATGGAGTATAAATCCATATTAGAAATATAAACTACTCATTCTGTGAATTCATAATCCTGAAACTGTATCCTTATTTGCTAATACAAGTCATTTACTATTTATTTTTTGGCCAAAGGCAAAATCAGGCATAAATTTAACTCTTTCCTACAACTATCCTTCATTTTAAGCCATCCTACCTGCAGCTATCATGGCCCTAGACCAATTGACTGGGTTAAAGGGGAGAATTGATCTTGCCAGTTTTTTAGACATTTTGAAACTGCAAGCATTAAGAAACTGTAGCGACCATTTCATATGACTATTCTGTAGGACTGGAATGTTGCATGCTAGTCCCTAGAAACCATTTACCTACCTCTGGTTATTTTTTGTTTTGTCTTTCTTGAAAAGGAGTTTAAAACCCTTTATGAAAAGGGTTTTAAAAGGGGCGGGGGCAGGCAAGTAATTAATATACCAAAAGGACTTAAATCAAAGTTCCTCTCCCATAGCAGAACAACCCACTGTTAACAGTTTTTTACATTTTGCCTACTTGCAAACTAAACTGAGTCAAATAAAAACTGGGTCAGTTCTAACACTGAAAACTGAATAAAATCCCAGGAATGTACCATTTATGGAGTATGATGGGTTATCTTATTTGAAAACTTAAGAGTGCACATCTAAACCTTTTAATAATGACCTAAATATAGAACATTCTCTTTTGTTAAACAAAGTCAAACTGCCTAATAAGAATTATATCTCCATCAGAACAGAAATTTGTTTCAACCCTTAACGCCACAGAACATTTTGGTAGGCTCTTCATGTTAGAAGTGCAGTTAACAAAGATAACACAATTTGGTTTTCAAATAAGATGGATGTTACATACCTGGAATCTTACTCATAAAAGATGTTCAACTCATGAGTAAATTATTTTGGCAAAATGAATTTAATAATGCCACAGCATGTTTAAAATACTTGGTGATATCCTTCCTTTTAAAGGTAAAAAAATAAAACAACTTACTTAGACCTGCACCACCTATCTGCTATGACAAATTCAGATTTTCAGTTGTCCTTAAATGGGGAGTATATGTACACTTTTGTTGAAACAGAAAATCATCATTTTTATATGTTACTGTCTTTATTAAGAGCTTTGCAAAGAATTTCATATGTTCCCAAGCTTACCTTTTCATTTTTCTTATCTGTCTCTAAGGGCTGCTTTGTTGTAATACTTCGAGGAGTTCGGACAACTTCCTCGTCAGCCACTTCAACAGTCCGTCCGTTAGGCTGCACAGGCAACAGAAAGAATCTTGTTATCAAACAAGTTGATAGGTCAAACCAAAGATTTATACTCAGGAAACAGAATATACTACAATCAAATTCTACCCTGACCCAAATCTAAAAGGTTTCTGTATAGCCATGTTAGCTAAGACCTGGCCTACTATTCATAGTAACTGTGTTTCATAATATAGTTAATAATGAACCTACAAACAAAACTCTGTACCACAATATATTTTCTGTCCAACAAAAAATAATGGACTGAAAGCAGGAAAACAGGGGACTAAGCTGTATTTGCACTCTGCCAATTATGTCATCTCCGAATGTTTCAGTCATTGTCTTTGAATCTTATTTCTACACATATAGAATGACAGATCTGATCTACTCGAAATTCGGCACACTTTGTCAGTAAAGAGACAGGAAATATTTTAGGCTTTGTGGGCCATACTGTCTCTGCTACTGTAGTACAAAGGCAGACATAGATGAACAAATGAATGAGTTTGGCTGTGTTCCAATAAAGCTTTATTTACAAAACACAGGTAGAGAACCAGATCTGGTCCATGGACCATAGTTTGCTGGCCTCTGTATTAGATTATCTCTAATGTCCCTTGTAATTCTAATTACTGTAATTATCTAATGGATCTCTGTTCTGGTAAATTAAGAAATTTACCAGTCCACTGCTACAGCTTAAGAAAGGCTACCTCAAGCTTTGACACTCCTAAAATAATGATAGTTCTTAGAGGTGCCCATGAATAAGATTATGTCTGTGAATTCCAAATCTGGCTTTTAATTAGTCACTCATTTTGGGAGTTAAAACCTACCTACCCCCCAAAAAACATTTCTGAGCTCTATCACCAGAAATATATTTAGGATTCAGGAGTCTGAAGAATGGGGTCCAGGTATCTGTATTCTAACCTCTTCTTTATGGATCCTACCACTTCTTTTCACTTGGCTAATCTCCTCATATTCCAACACAATGAATTAGTAAATCAATATACACTAGTTCCAGTTGCCTTATTTCCCATTCTTACAGAACAGACTTCCACCAACCAGATTACTCACTATAGCTGAGCCAAACTCAAGAAAACAATATGAATGTTCAATTTTCTACAACTTGACTTTCCCTGAATTTGTTCAAAATTATCAGGGACATATAGTTAGAGAAAGAGACCATTAATATTCTAAAACCCAATTTGTAGGCTTCCCAAAGATTTATGGCAGAAAAACCAAAACAAAAGCTGTCTTTCAGCTGATGAAATTTCCAATTAATCCCAATTTAATCAACTGGCTCTTAAGCAACTTATTGAAGTCAGATGCCAAAACCAGGTCTCCTCATTCTTCATTCGGTTTTCTTTCTCCTATGCTGTTTTGTCGCTTTCCTGCTGCTTCCTCTAATCCGCCTTCAGGTGTATGTATAGGTGTATGTTTGGAGTGGAGGGGCAGGGGTACTACAAAGAGAAAGGTAAGAAAACCCTGAAAGGAATTTGGACTTAGAGCCACAACAACAAGAATAGGGGCACCTGGGTTGCTCAGTGGGTTAAAGCTTCTGTCTTCAGCTCAGGTCATGATCCCAGGGTCCTGGGATGCAGCCCCGAATTGGGCTCCCTGAGGAGCAGGGAGCCTGCTTCCCCTCTCCTCTCTCTGCCCGCCTCTCTGCCTACTTGTGATTTCTGTCTGTCAAATAAATAAATAAAATCTTTAAAAAAACTCAACAGGAATATAAAACTGTTTAATTCTACTTTCTAATATCACTGTCTTACTTGTCAATTCTCATATGCTAGTTCTTAGTTCATACTATCCTGTTTAGCCAGACCTTTTCTGATTTCCCATGGTTGGCTTTACCATAACTTCTATACAAGCCTTAGGCCACCTGAGCGATCTTGCAGCTCCAACTCCAGTTTCCCACCTCTGTCAGCTTGCAAGCTTACATTTTTTTTTTTTATTTAAGCTTCTTTATTTAAACATATAATGTAACCCCACCACCCTCTCCCAACCCCTCTCCCCCCACCACCCCCCTCAGTTTGTTTTATGACATTAAGAGTCTCTTTTGGTTT
>ML107888.1:27497-70500 GCA_003697995.1 Taxidea taxus jeffersonii | reverse complement strand
TAACTAACGCAATTTATGATGGAAATTTATAGTTTAATGTTTGTATTAGAAAAAAAAAAGTTTTAAGTTAATGACCTAAGCTTATCTAACCAAAAAAAGCATAGATTAAACCTAAAGGAAGCAGTAGAAAGGAAACAAAAAAGAGCAGAAATAAACAAAACTAAAAACAAAAACATAGAGAAATCTTAGTGAAATCAAAAGCTGTTTTTTTAAGATTTATAAAATTGATATAAATCTTTTGCTTCAGTGATAAGAAGAAGATGCACATCATGGCTCTCAGGAATAAGAAAAGGTACATCGATATAGAACCCAGAGTCATGAAAAGGAATATTCTCAACAACTTTATGGCAATAAATTTGATAAATCAGATGAAATGGTTAAATTCCCTGAAAGACATAAACTACCAATGTTCACCCAGAAGACTTAGATAACCTAACAGGCCTGTTTTTATTAAACAAATCTTAGTTAAAAGCCTTCACACAAACAAAAGGAAACTTGGAACATCAGGAAGGAAGAAAAAGCAATGTAAACACCCAGGTAAACAGACCACAAGTGGGCACACCTTTTCTGTAAAGGGCCAAATAGTAACTACTTTAGGTTATGGGCCACATGATATAAAGGACAGCTACTCAACTCTGTTGATACAATGTAAAAGCAAGATAGAAAACACATCAATGATTAAGCCTGGCTATATTCCAACAAAACTGTACTTTAGAAAATCGGAAATCTAAATTTTCCGCATGACATGAAATATTCTTCTTTTAATTTTTTTCAACCACTTACAAGAGCAAAATAAACCCAAAGCAAGCAAAAGGTAAGAAAGAAGCAGAGGGGTATCTGGGTGGCTCAGTCTGTTAAGCATCCAACTCTTGGTTTTGGCTCATGTCATAATCTCAGGGTTATGGCATCAAGCCTTGTGTCAGGCTCTGAGCTCAGCACAGAGTCTGCTTGAGATTCTTTCCCACTCCCTCTCCCTCTGCTCCTTCCCCTGCTTGTGTCCCCCCTCCCAAATAAATGAAAATTTTAAAAAAGAAGAAATAAACAGAAATCAATGAAATTGCAAACAGAAAACAATGGAGAGAATTCAAACCAGAAGCTCATTCTTTTTTAAAAGATCAGTAAAACTATAAAGTCTCTACCCCAACCTGATGCAGAAAAAAATTATGGATATTAGAAAAATTTTGATTTGCAAGTGACGTGATTTCTATGTAGAAAATCCTAAGGAACTGCCAAAAAGCAATTATAACTAATAAAGTGGGTCTAGCAATGTTACAGGATATAAGATCAGTATAAAAAAGCAACCATTTGTACAAGCTACTGATTAACAATTAGAAATTGAAATTTTAAAAAACATCATGTACAATAGCTTCAAAAAAATCAAATACTTAAGGATAAAGCTGACAAAAGATATGCAAGATGCATACTGAGGTCTACAAACATTGCTAAAAGAAATTAAAGATCTACATAAATGTAGAGATCTACTGTGTTCATGGATGGGTTAGAAGACTCAATATTGGTAAGATGCCAACTGTCTCCCAAACTGATCCATAGATTCAAGGCAATCTCAATCAAAACCTGAGCAGGTCTTTTATGAAAACTGACAAGCTAATTCTATGACTTATTTGGAAATGCAGAGCACCTAGATTAGCCAAAACTATTTTGAAAAACAAAATTGAAAGATTTACACTACTTAAGACTTACTACAAAGGTATATTAATCAAGACAAAAACATATCACTAGAACAGAAGATTCCTAAAACAGACCCACATATAAGTGGCTGGTTGATTTCAGCAAAGATGCCATGGTTACTCCAAGAGTCCATGGTAATGCCAAGACAATCTTTTTAAAAAACTGTTTGGAAATATAGTGATCCAAAGGGGCATGTGGGCCCGAATGTTTATAGCAGCAATATCCACAACAGCCAAACTATGGAAAGAACCCAGATGTCCATCAACAGATGAAAAGATAAAGAAGATGTGGTGTATATACACAATGGAATACTATGCAGCCATCAAAAGAAATGAAATCTTGCTATCTGCAACAATGTGGATGGAACTAGAGGGTATTATGCTGAGTGAAATAAGTCAATCAGAGAAAGACAATTATCATATGATCTCCCTGATATGCGGAATTAGAGAGGTAGAGTGGGGGGTTAGTGGGGGAGAGAAGGAAAAAATGAAACAAGATGGGATTGGGAGGGAGATAAACCATAAGAGACTCTTAATCTCACAAAACAAACTGAGGGTGGCCGGGGTGAGGCGGGGTGGAGAGGTTGGTTGGGTTATGGACATTGGGGAGGGTATGTGCTATGGTGAATGCTGTGAAGTATGTAAGCCTAACGACTCACAGACCTGTACCCCTGGGGCAAATAATACATTTTATGTTAATAAAAATAATTTAAAAAACTGTTGGAGCAACTGAATAAGCCAAAGGGCAGGGAGACTCTTACTTCACACCATATATAAAATTTAACAAAAATGGATCATAGATCTAAGTATAAGAGCTGTAACTATAAAGCTTCTAGTAGAAAATATAAGAAAAATCTTAGTGAATGTTAGTGATCTTTGGTTTAGGCAAGGACTCTTTAATACATGATACAAAAAGCAGGAAATGTAAAAAGAAACTGATCAATTAAAAAAAATTGCTCTTCAAACAACACTGTTACAAACATAAAGTCAAACCACAGACTAGGAGAAAGTATTTACAAAACACATCTAGGGGACCTGGGTGGCTCTGTTGGTTAAGAGTCTGCCTTCAGCTCAGGTTGTGATCTCGAGGTCCTAGGATCAAACTCTGCATTGGGCTCTCCGCTCAGCAGGGAATCTGCTTCTCCCTCTCACTTTCCCGCTGTGTTCTCCCTCGCTCACTCTCTTAGATAAATAATCTTAAAAAAAAAAAAAAAAAAGGCCCAAGATGGCGGAGGAATGGGCAACTCCTTTACAACTGGTCCCCTGAATTTAGCTAGAAATCTACCAACCCACTCTGAACACCCATGAAATCAGCCTGAGATGTAAGGTTATATACGTCTGGATCTCTATGGAGGCAGAGGCCCATCAGTCAAGAGGTACAAAGGACGGAGTTGGGATTGTGTAGACAGATTATCAGAGGATAAACAGAAGGGGGAGGGAGCCACCAGAAAAATCGAGCCACTGGAAAGTAATACCCCAGTGCAAAAGCGCCCTGTGCTTGGGGACCAGCGATAGCTTGGAGACCAGTGGCTGCAAGAGCAAAAGGGACTGATAACAGTGCTCAAACAGAACAAAGGTGGTTAAGGGACAAATGCTGGGATTGAGCAGCCACAGGCATGTACCTAACTCCATGGTCCTGGGACCGGCCGCAGCTCTCACCCAGGACTGGTGCGGACTTGAGTCAGTGGTCCCAAGGGCTGGTGGCTGCCTCCGCCGCCAATACCCACGCCCAATAGGACCCAGCTTGGACTGGAGCTCACCTGGACCAGGATTACTTGTGGTTTTGGTGGCATGGGGGTACAGAAACAAGCGGGTGCCTGGGTCAACCACTGAGAGGATCACTGGGGGTGCACACCACCTGTGGGAGGCTGTGATTTTGGCAGCGCTTACAGAGGGGGTGTCTGTATGTTCTGGAGGATTCAGAGAGAAGCAGACTGTGCCTTCTGAGGTGGAGGTTGGGGTGCAGACAATTTACTTTGCTGACCCTCAGAAAAGGCATGAAAAGTTGCTAGAGAACAAAAGCCCCTTGATGGGGGAGGGTAGGGCAACTCCGCCCAAGCAGGATCAACTTAAAAACAACAGGGCAGGCCCCTCCCCCAGAAGACAAGCTGAAAGAACAAGAGGACAACCACCCCAGGGTCCCCATAAAACTATAAAACCCCAACACCAGAGGAAAACAGTGTATTAAATTCCTGGTGTTGCCTAATGGCCTGTATATTTCTTAGATATAACTTTGCTTTTTTAAATTTTTTTTTAAAGATTTTATTTATTCATTAGTTAGAGAGAGAGCGAGCACAGGCAGACAGAGAGGTAGGCAGAGGCAGAGGGAGAAGCAGGCTCCCTGCCGAGCAAGGAGCCCGATGTGGGACTCGATCCCAGGACGCTGGGATCATGACCTGAGCCGAAGGCAGCCGCTTAACCAACTGAGCCACCCAGGCGTCCTATAACTTTGCTTTTTAAATTCTTTCTCATGTTTCTTATTTTGTTTTTTAACCCACTTATCATTTCAACTAGATGTTTAATATATTCTATAGTAACTTTTTAACTTTAACTTTTTTTTTTTTAAGTTTTTATTTATTTGACAGAGAGAGAGACAGAGAGAGGGAATACAAGCAGAAAAAGCGGGAGATGGAGAAACCAGCTTCCTGTGGAGCAGGGAGCCAGATGTGGGGCTCGATCCCAGGACCCTGGGATCATGACCTGAGCCAAAGGCAGATGCTTAACATCTGAGCCACCCAGGCTCCCCTAACTTGGAACTTTTTCAAACTTTTTTTTTTTTTTTTTTAACATATATAGATATAAGCTTCAATGTACTCCTTACCCAGGCTCCCCTAACTTGGAACTTTTTCAAACATTTTTTTTTTAAAACATATATAGATATAAGCTTCAATGTACTCCTTTTCCCCTATTCAATACTATCTTTATATATATACCAGTTTTTAATTTCCCTGTATCTCTAGGAAGTAGATTTCTCTAACAAAGACAACAAAATATACCAGGAAGAACAGAAATACCCTTCTTCGCCCACACTGAGGGAATATAGCCACCTTCCCATCAGCCCCACCTTTTATTCTGGGTTCTTTTTTTGGAAGTTTTGCTTTTTGTTGGTCTTTTTGTTTTTGTACTTTATAAATCTTAGTCTTGGGTCTCATTTTGACTGGTTTTTTGTTTGTTTGTTTTGGGTGGTGAATTCCAATTGCTCTGAACCTTCTCAGGGTGCACCTTGCCTGTGTTGTGGTTGATATTTTCGGCTGTATATCCCCTCAACCAGAACTCAACAGAATGACTAGGAGGAGGAACTCCCAGCAAAGGAAAGACCAAGAGCAATGCCTCTCGCGCAGATCTAATGGGTATGGATCCAAGCAAAATATCAGAAAGACTGCAGGGTAGCAGTTATGAAGACAACAGGCTGGAAAAAACTATTAATGGCAACATAGATTTACTAAGGGCAGATGAGAACGGATCTGGCAGAACTTAAAGATGTTATCAACAAGATACAATTTAATCTAGATAAGCGATCTTGAAGACAAACTGATAGAAAAGGAGGAGCAGGAGGAGGCCTGGAAATCCATGAAAACAGAATTAGAGAAATAAATGATGCCATGAAACCTTCCAACATCAGAATTATTAGGATCCCTGAGGGGGTGGAGAGAGAGAGAGGACTAGAAGATACATTTGAGCAAATTGTAGCAGACAGCTACTCTAATCTGGGGAATGAAACAAGCATTCATGGGCGCCTGGGTGGCTCAGTCATTAAGCTCGGGGCATCATCCCAGGGTCTTGGGATTGAGTCAGGCATTGGGCTCCCTGCTCAGTGGGGAGCCTTGCTTCTCCCTCACCCTCTCCCCCTGCTTATGTACCCTCTCTCACTGTCTCTGTCAAATAAATAAATAAAATCTTAAAAACAAACAAACAAACACGCATCCGTGTTACAGAGGCAGAGAGGACCTCTCCCAAGATCAAGGAGACTAAACCAATGCCCTAGCATATAATAGTAAAACTCGCAAATCTTAGAGCCAAGAAAACCATTTTACAGGCAGTTAGGGAGAAGAGATTCCTTACATATCAGAATAATGTCCACAGAGACCTGGCAAGCCAGAAAGGGCTGGCAAGACATATTCAGGGTACTAAATGAGAAGAACATGCAGCCAAGAATTCTTTATCTGGCAAGGTTGTCATTCAGAATGGATGGAAAGATAAGGAGCTTCCAGTACTGGCAGAGACTGAAAGAATATGTGACCACTAAGCCAGCCCTGCAAGAAATATTAAGGAGGTTCTACAAAAAGAGAAAGACCCCAAGAGTGCTATAGGACAGAAATATACAGAGATAATCTATAAAAACAAGGACTTCACAGGCAACATGAAGACAATAAAATCTTATCTTTCAATAATCACTCTCAGTGTGAACAACCTAAATGCTCCCATAAAATGGCACAAAGTTGCAGACTGGATAAAAAGACAGGACCCATCCATATGCTATCCAAAATAGACTCATTTTGAACCTAAAGATACATCCAGATTGAAAGTAAAGAGATGAGGAACCATCTTTCATGCCAAAGGACCTCAAAAGAAACCTGGGGTAGAATAGATTTTAAGCTAAAGACTAGTTAGAGATACAGGACACCATATCATTCTTAAAGGGTCCATCCAACAAGATCTAACGATTGGAAATATCTATGCCCCCAACATGGGAGCAGCCAACTACATAAGCCAACTGTTAACCAAAATAATGAGACATATTGATAATAATATGTTAAGAGTAGACCTCAACACTCCACTCTCAGTAATAAATCATCTAAACATAAAATCAATAAAGAAATAAGAGCTTTGAATGACACATTGGACCAGATGGACTCCACAGATACAGACAAAACATTCCACCCTAAAACAACAGAATACTCAGATTCTTCTCGAGCGCACACAGAAGTTTCTCCAGAACAGACCACATACTGGGTCACAAATCAAGCCCCAACTGATATCAGAAGACTGAGATTATTCCCTGCATATTCTCAGGCCACAATGCTTTGAAACTGGAACTCAACCACAAGAAGTTTGGATGAAATTCAAACACTAAAGACCATCCTGCTCAAGAATGTTTGGGTCAGCCAGGAAATCAAAGAAGAACAATTAACGGAAACCAATGAGAATGAAGACACATCTATCTAAAACCTATGGGATATGACAAAGGTGGTCCTAAGGGAGAAATACATAGCCATCCAAGCCTCACTTAAAAAAATACAAAATCCTGAATACACAAACTATCCTTACACCTTAAAGATTTGGAGAACCAACAACAAATTAAACCTAACCCATGCACAAGAAGGGAAATACTTAAGATTAGAGCAGAGATCAATGAATTAGAAACCAGAAATACAGTAGAACACATTAATGAAACTAGAAGTTGGTTCTTTGAAAGAATTAATAAGATTGATAAACCAGTGGCCAGAATTATTCAAAAGAAAGGACAAAGAACCCAAATTAATAAAATTATGAATGAAACGGGAGAGATCACAATACCAAGGAAATAAATACAATTATTAGAAATTATTATCAACAGCTATATGACAATAAATTGAGCAACCTGGAAGAAATGGGTGTATTCCTAGAAACGTATAAAATTCCAAGACTGAGACAGGAAGAAACTGACAAGGTGAATAGACCAACAACCAGTAAGAAGATTGAAGCAGTAATCAGAAACCTCCCAAAAAACAAGAGCTCAGGGCCTGATGGATTCCCTGGGGAATCCTACCAAACATTCAAAGAAGAAACAATACCTATTCTTCTGAAGGTGTTTCAAAAAATAGAAACAGAAGGAAAACTTCCAGACTCTATGAGGCCAGCATTACCTTGATCCCCAAACCAGGCAAAGACCCCACCAAAAAAGAGAATTTCAGACCAATATCCCTGATGAGTATGGATGCCAAGATTCTCAACAAGATCCTAGCTAATAGGATCCAACAGTACCTTAAAAGGATTATCCACCACAACCAGGTGGGATTTATCCCTGGGATGCAAGTGTGGTTCAATATTTGCAAATCAATCAATGTGATAGAACACATAAATAAGAGAAGAAAGAAGAACCACATGGTCCTCTCAATTGATGCAGAATACAGCATCCCTTTCTGATTAAAACTCTTCAGATTATAGGGCTAGAGGGAACATTCCTCAATTTCATAAAATCCATCTATGAAAAACCCACAGTGGATATCATTCTCAATGGGGAAAAGGTGAGAGTCTTTCCCTTGAGATCAGGAACGTGACAAGGATGCCCACTCTCACCACTATTGTTCAATATATTACTAGAAGTCCTAGCAAGAGCAATCAGACAACAAAAAGAAATAAAAGGTATTAAAATTGGCAAAGAAGAAGTCAAACTCTCTTTGCAGATGACAGGATACTTTATGTGGAAAATCCGAAAGACTCCACCCCCAAATTACTAGAACTCACATAGCAATTCAGTAATGTGGCAGGATACAAAATCAATGCACAGAAATCAGTTGCTTTCTTACACACTAACAACGTAACTGAAGAAACAGAAATTAGAGAATCAATTCCACTTACAACAGCGACAAAAACCGTAAGATACCTTGGAATAAACCTAACCAAGGAGGTAAAGGATCTGTGCTCTAGGAACTACAGAACACTCATGAAAGAAGTTGAAGATGACACAAAAAGATAGAAAAACATTCAATGCTCATGGATCGGAAGAATAAACATTGCTAAAATGTCTATGCTGCCCCGAGCAATCTACACTTTCAATACCATCCCAATCAAAATACTAATGGCATTTTTCAAAGTGCTTGAACAAACAATCCTAAAGTTTGTATGGAACCAGAAAAGACCCGAATCGCCAAGGAAATGTTGAGAAAGAAAAAAAAAAAGCTGGAGGCATCACGTTGCCTGATTCAAAGCTCTATTACAAAGCTGTGATCACCAAGAAAACATAGTACTGGCACAAAAACAGACACACAGACCAGTGGAACAGAGTAGAGAGCCCAGAAATGGACCCTCAACTCTATGGTCAACTAATCTTCAACAAGGCAGGAAACAATATCTAATGGAGAAAAGAATCTCTTCAATAAACGGTGCTGGGAAAATGGGACAGAAGAATGAGACTGGACCACTCTCTTATACCATGCACAAAGACAGACTCAAAATGGTTGAAAGACCTCCAAGTGAGACAGGAATCCATCAAAATCCTAGAGGAGAACATAGGCAGTAACCTTTCGACACTGGCCACAGAAACTTCTTTCAAGACACGTCTCCAAAGGTAACAGAAACAAAACTGAAAATGACCTATTGGGACTTCATCAAGATCAAAAGCTTCTGCACAGCAAAGGAAATAGTCAACAAAACAAAGAGGAACCCACGGAATGGGAGAAGATATTTGCAAATGACACTACAGACAAAGGGGTGATATCCAAGATCTATAAAGAACTTCTCAAACTCAACATCCAAAAACAAATAATCAAGTCAAAAAATGGGCAGAAGACATGAACAGACACTTCTCCAAAGAAGACATACAAATGGCTAATAGACATATCAAAAAATGTTCATCATCATTAGCCATCAGGGAGATTCAAATCCAAACCACATTGAGAACCACGTTACACCAGTTAGAACAGCAAAAATTGACTAAGGCAACAAACAACAAATGTTGGAGAAGTTGTGGAGAAAGGGGAACCCTCTTACACTGTTGATGGGAATGCAAGCTGGTGCAGCCACTTCGGAAAACAGTGTGGAGATTCCTCAAAAAATTAAAAACAGAGCTACCCTATGACCCTGCAAGTACACTACTGGGTATTTACCCCAAAGACAGAGATGTAGTGAAAAGAAGGGCCATCTGTACCCCAATGTTCATAGTAGCAATGTCCACAACAGCCAAACTGTGGAACGAGCCAAGATGCCCCGCAACAGACGAATGGATAAAGAAGATATGGTCATATATACACAATGGAATATTACTCAGTCATCAGAAAGGATGACCACTCAACTATTACATCAACATGGATGGAACTGGAGGGGATTATGCTGAGTGAAATAAGTCAAGCAGAGAAAGTCAGTTATCACATGGTTTCACTTATTTGTGCAACATAAGGAATAGCATGGAGGACATTAGGAGAAGGGAGGGAAAAATGAAGAGGTGGAAATCAGAGTGGGAGACTACCCATGAGACACTATGGATTCTGGCAAACAAACAGGGTTTTAGATGGGAGGGGGCCTAAAGGGAAGGGTGAACCTGGTGATGGGTATTAAGGAGGGCACAGACTACACGGAGCACTGGATGTTATATGCAAACAATGAGTCATGGAAACTACACCAAAAACTGATGGCGTACTGTATGGTGACTAACATAACACCCCCCCCCCATACCTGACAAAGGGCTTGTGCTTAGAATATATAAAGAACTTTTATAACTCAGTAATAAGGGGGTGAACAACTCAATTTTTAAAAAAGGACAAAAAATTTGAACAGGCATTTGAAAACCACAATGAAATACTTTGAAGCACCTATCAGAATGACTAAAATTAAAAAGATTAACCAAACCAATATTGGTCACAATGTGGAATGACAGCAACATTGCTGGTAGAAATGGAAAATGGTATAACTGCTTGGAAGACAGTCTGACAGTTCCTTAAACTATTAAACATAGATCTCCCATATGATACACTCACTCCATTACCAGGTATTTTCCCAAGGGAAATGAAAGCACATTTCCTCAAAAGACTTAAACATGAATGTTTATAGCAGCTTTATTCATAATAGCCCCAAATCAGAAACAACCTACATAACCTGTCCACACGTGAATGAATAAATAAATTGAGCTTATATTCTCATCAGGTAGTACTACTAACAATAAAAAGGGACCAGCTACTGATCCCTGCAACAACCACGGAAAAATTTCACAAGAATTATGCTGAGCGATGGGGCACCTGGGTGGCTCAGTCATGAAGCATCTGCTTTCAGCTCAGGTCATGACCCCAGGGTCCTGGGATCCAGCCCCACATTGGGCTCCCTGCACAGTGGAGAGCCTTCTTTCCCTCTCCAGCTCCCCCTGCTTATGTTCCCTGTCTCAAAATCTCTGTCATAAATAAATAAAATCTTAAAAAAAAAATTGTGCTGAGTGAAAGAAGCCAGACAAAAAAAAGGAGTGCATACAGTAGGATTCCATTCACATGAGATTTGAAAAATGGCATTTAATTTATAGACAGAAAGCAGACTCGACTGGAGACAGGAGGTGGGGAGGAAGAGTGGGATGGAGGAAAGAATTACAAAGAGGCACCAGGAAACATCTGTGGGTGATATGTTCATTTTCATTTTGTAGATGACTTCGCAGCTGTGCACATGTCAAAAGTCATCAAACTGTGAGACTTTAAATACTGCACTCCAATTATTCTTCAGTAAAGCCACAGAGAAGGAAAAAAAGTAGAATCGAGTGTCAAGCATCAAGACTCTGCAAAGTCCAGTACCTAAGGGCAGAAGAAGAGGAACTACTAAAGGAGGAAGAGAAGAACTGATCACACGCAGGATATGAAGCAAAGCGTTAGTTACCCGAGAACCTCAGAAAGTTTCAGGGAAATTATAAATGGTGTTGAATGATACAGAAATTAGGAAAGTCAGTAACAAAGAAAAGACCAGTGGATTTGGCATTAGAAGATATTAAAATACGAAAAGAGGAGAAGTGAAGCCAGAACGTCAAGGGTTAAGGAAATGAGAGGTCAATGAGTTGCAGCATAAGGACAACACTCATTAGAGAAATACTAAAACAGAAGAGAGAAAGCTGATGCAAGAAAGAAGTTTTACTCATCAGTTAGATGCTCCTTTCCTTCTTGACGACCACAATGTAAATGGACTTATGTCTCACTGGCATCATAATCAAAGATACTGCATTAAACTACTGCATCATTAAAATTTTTTTTCCAGCACCAGGGTGCCTGGGTGGCTCAGTCAGTTTAGAGTCTGACTCTTTGGGCGCCTGGGTGACTCAGTGGGTTAAAGCCTCTGCCTTCGGCTCAGGTCGTGATCCCAGGGTCCTGGGATCGAGGCCCGCATCGGGCTCTCTGCTCAGTGGAGAGCCTGCTTCCCTTCCTCTCTCTCTGCCTGCTTGTGATCTCTGTCTGTCAAATAAATAAATAAAATCTTTAAAGAGTCTGACTCTTGATCTCAACTCAGGTCTCGATCTCAGTGTCATGAGTTCAAGCCCCGCACTGGGTTCCATGCTGGGCATGGAGTGCATTAAAAAAAAACAAAGCAAAACAAAACAAAACCCAGGACCAATACAGTAGGATATTTACAGGAAAATATTCCCCAGAACTTTCACATCTTTTCACCCTTTCACAGTTCAATACCTAAGAAATGACTGATGGGAGAGGATGTTCTGGTAACAACCCTGTTGAGTACTTGCTCCAGAATTTCTTGTCTGATCATCTCATGGATCTAAAAAGAACAGAACAGTCAGTAAAATATTTCGTTTTATGGGATATTTATGGTGACCTTCAGCTTACAATTGCATCAATTCATGTTAGGCAGAATGAGGAACAGTTTGGATATGGGTAAAACTTGGCTGTTTATTTCAAAGACAAATATACTGTGAATCATCTGGAAAGACAGAATCACTCAATTCTATCCTCATTCTGTGCTAAGAAGATTGATTAGCAGGGCCAACTACCATGTTTATTAGCCTACAAGAGAGCTCACATGAAACTACTGCCATGTGTTAGGTTCAGCATCAAAAAGGAATAATTCTACTAAGGTACCCATTACATGCCAAAACCCTCATTTCTGACAGTATGCCATGTATGACTTTCATCTGAAAATGAAAATGCCCATGAAAATTTCTGGAAATCCAAAAAACTCTTTTCCAAACCCTTCCTCGGTTTCTAGAAGCACAATAGTCACCTTAAAAAAAAAAAAAAAAAGAGGGACGCCTGGGTGGCTCAGTTGGTTAAGCGGCTGCCTTCAGCTCAGGTCATGATCTCAGTGTCCTGGGATTGAGGCCCACATCCGGCTCCTTGCTCAGCAGGGAGCCTGCTTCTCCCTCTGCCTCTGCCTGCCTCTCTGTCTGCCTGTGCTTGCTCTCTCTCCCTAACAAATAAATAAATAAAATCTTAAAAAAAAAAAAAAAAGACCTATTTTGAATTTTCACTAAAATTCTTACCTCACCTTGGTTACTTTACATACAGATTAATTTCTTCCAGATCTCAGACTAACACTAGATTACTAGTAGTCAATTATATGCTTTACAGATGCCTTGACAAAGACATCTATATGAAACCAAAGAGAACCTCACTAGTTTAAAAAGAAAAAAATCTTAAAACAAAAAATATTAAAATATCTTACTCTTTAAATCAGGTTACTATTAAAAAAGGTCATTCAGCATCGTCTAACAGACAACTCTCAAGGACTATTATACACATTCACTTCGCAGTTCTGAATCAGAACAATAGATTTACATTCAAATTAGCCTCCAAGTAACATCTTCTGCAGACACTTCTGGCGTGTAGCTACGTTAATTCAATGTCAAGAAAATGACGAAGAGGAATCATTAGCAAAGTTGTTTAGCCTCAGACAAAACCTAGCTCTTGTTTTAATTGAAAGTAAATGCATTTTTAAAAGCCATTTCAGAAATTAAGATTGAGATGATGGCCATTATATGGTAATGAATTTAAAAATACAAGACCTATTTTGGTTTCTTCAGAAACAATGAACCAATAAGCATAATTCTTCAAGTCTGATGTTCTACAGTGACCTAAAAGATTACTTTTTGTATAACAGCATCCAAAAGCACCTGCCAAAACAGAAAATGATCAAAAGTGATTTATTACTAGAGGAAGAAGAGTAAATCATGAAATGCTAATTTATATTAAAACTTCTAATAAACAGGGGCGCCTGGATGGCTCAGTGGGTTAAAGCCTCTGCCTTCGGCTCAGGTCATGATCCCAGTGTCCTGGGATCGAGCCCCGCATCGGACTCTCTGCTCCGCGGGGAGCCTGCTTCCTCCTCTCTCTATGCCTGCCTCTCTGCCTACTTGTGATTTTTGTCTGTCAAATAAATAAATAAAATCTTAAAAAAAAAAAAAACTTCTAATAAACAGAAAAAGGAGAAATTAAAATAAATAAAAACCTCATATAAATAAAGGATGAAAAAGCAAATATTCCATCAAGCTGGATCTGTCATGTTTCATTTACTATTCCAACCTCTGTTCCTGGAAACTGCTGCATACTCAAATTTCCTTGTCCTTTAAGCTCCCAAGCAAATGTCATGCCCTGTTTATAAAACAATTTTACAGAATTAGGGAATGGTTCCCAAACTAGAGACTCACCTTAAAAGTTTCCAACAGGATATTGGCACCCAGCTTACATGCATGCTGGTTTGGTATTTTTGGAAGACCTGAGCTCGTTTCAATAGATTTTCCATCAAGAATCTTCTTTGGCCCATATGAATCCATTAAAATGAAGCCAAGTTCTACCAGGCCCTGAGTAACATGATCCCAACTATGAACACTGCAAGAAAACAAAGCTTAGTTAAAAAAACCTTACCTTTATACTCACTGTCATGTTTACACATTTCCCAAATTTGACCTGGATCACCAATATTCTTCACATGAACCTTTTCTTTTCATGCACCCTTACCTGTCCGAATTCTGAATTCCTGTATTTCCCTGACAGAACACTGGCAAAATCCAGAAATTACAGAATATTCAAAATCATATGGATGAAACTGGAATATCTCAGTGTACTGACCATTACACATTTCCATTCAAGATTACAAGACCAGAAGCTAACTGTTGCTTCTTTTATTTTCCCCATGACACTAACAACACTTACATTCTATACATACAAGTTTGCCTCCCTCCCCAGAATGAGTTTCTTCATGGTAGAGACCACCTTTTGGTTAGTTAGAGACTAACATTTGTTTATTTTTCTTTTAAAGATTTTTTTTAATTTTTTATTTATTTGACAGAGAGAGAGAGATCACAAGTAGGCAGAGAGGCAGGCAGAGAGGGGGAAGCAGGCTCCCCACTGAGCAGAGAGATCACGACCTGAGCCGAAGGCAGAGGCTTAACCCACTGAGCCACCCAGGAGCCCCAGGATAAGACTGACATTTAGAAGGCACACAGTACATGTTCGTAGCAGGAATATTTATATTCATATTTATAGTATGAAGCAATGCATGATCTGCTTTCAAAAGCACGAGCCCAACCTACAAATAACCTTTTGTGCAGCAGTAGAATCCTTGGTGATTTTATACCATCTAATGTTACCCACAGTAGAGGAAATGATATGCTTATAATAACCTCTGTATCATTATATGTACCTGCTAAATAGCAACAGATTCTAATACAGCATTAAAGAACAAAGGAGATAGTTGTGAACGGATTCGCACAACATTTCAACAGATTTTAATAATATTCACACTTTGGAGATCTGGGATCAAGATAATAGGCTGAGGGACGCCTGGGTGGCTCAGTTGGTTAAGCGGCTGCCTTCGGCTCAGGTCATGATCCCAGAGTCCTGGGATCGAGTCCCACATCGGGCTCCTTGCTCAGCGGGGAGCATGCTTCTCTCTGCCTCTGCCTGCCACTCTGTCTGCCTGTGCTCACTCTCTCTGACAAATAAATAAAATAAAATCTTAACAACAACAACAACAACAAAAAGATAATAGGCTGAGCACATGCTCATTCTTCTCCCCGCCAAAATCTCCTGTTAACTGGGGGAGTAAATAAGACCCGGAAGTTGAACTGTTTCCCAAGTGATTTTTTTCCTCATACATTAATGTTTTGTACCTCCAAGTATCTGCAGGTAAACACAAAGTATATCAACAGAACCAAGCACAGCAAAGCACAGAGGAATACAGTACAACTGTTCATGATGCCCCTTAGCCTGTTTTGTTTTTAAGAGTTTATTTATTTATTTGAGAGTTGGGGGGGGCATGAGCCAGAGGAGAAGTGCAGGGAGGAGAAGCAGACTCCGTGCTGAGCAGGGAGCCTGACCCAGGGCTTAAGTCCCAGGACCCCTGGATCGTGACTTAAGCCCAAGGTAGACGCTTAACCGGCTGAGCGACCCAAGCACCCCAGCCCGTTTTCTTCCTTTTGGCTTAGGCTACACGCAAACTGGTATCTCTGAAGTACTGACTGTGTTGTTCTCCCTGATATTTGTGTATTTGGTTCTAGTCTCCAGAATTCAGTTCAATACCTCCTTACTGTGCCCTCCCAGATTACCACAACTTGTTTAAGGTGAAGTCCCATACTGACTGTAGCAGAACGTTTACATTAAGAACATATGGGAGGGGCGCCCGGGTGGCCCAGTCAGTTAAGCTTCCAGCTCCTGGTTTTGGTTCAGGTAGTGATCTCAGCCCCTGAGTTGAGCTCCACACTCAGTGTGGGGTCTTCTTAACACTTTCTCTCAAAGCAAAACAGAACAACAAGACTTTTTCTCTCTTTCCTTTCACATGCTCTCTAAAATAAATAAATAAATCTTAAAAAAATATATATATATATATGTGTGTGTGTGTGTGTGTGTGTGTGTGTGTGAAAGAAATATCTCAAATGTCACTTTTTCTTATGGCTGAGTGGTATTTTAGTGTGTGTATACGTATCATATCTTCTTTATCCACTCATCTACTGATGGGCACTTGGGTTGCTTTCATATCTTGGCTATGGAGAAACAGATAAAGGGAATTAAGAGGAAATTCCAGTTATAAAATAAGTAAGTCACAGAGATGGAAAGAATAGCACAGGGAATAATTTGTAATAATAATAAAGTTTTACGGTGAGAGATGGTGAATACACTTATCATGGTGAGCACTGAACAAGGTACAGAATTGTCTAATCAATATGCTCTACACCCGAAACTAAGAGAATACTGTTTATACTTAAAAAAACACATTGGAGGGACGCCTGGGTGGCTCAGATGGTTAAGCGGCTGCCTTCGGCTCAGGTCATGATCCCAGTGTCCTGGGATCGAGTCCCGCATCAGGCTCCTTGCTCGGCAGGGAGCCTGCTTCTCCCTCTGCCTGCCTCTCTGTCTGCCTGTGCTCACTCCTGCGCTCTCTGACAAATAAATAAATTAAAAAAAAAAAAAAACACACACTGGATATTAACTAGACCTACTATGGTGATCATTTTAAGATATAAACATTGAATTATATTGTACACCTAAAACTAATATAATGCTATATGTCAGTTGTATCTCAAAAAAAACCCTAGTGCTCTGTTTACAATGTGAAATATAAGTCTGCTCAGCCCTATCTTCCCTACAGTTACTGTCATTTTTAGAGTATTAATTTTAAGAAACAGAAGGTTTTTCAGGAATATACCGTGTTACAGCAAAAATGGGGAAAATCAACTCTACTAAATTAACTCTACACACTAACAGGCAAGTCTGACTAAATACAATAAAATACCATTAAAATGTGGTATGTGGGGTCCAAAAATTTAATCACATACAACATAGAATTATTTAGAGGTAAGTGACTAGAGAAAGCACGTATAACTAACCAGGTAATGATTTTAGGGAGTCAAGTAATATTCTCCAAATCCCTCCCCACTGAGATTTGGTCCTACCTGGTATTAAAAGCCCATCCCACCCTATTTATAGATGGAGACAGAACTCCAGGTCCTGTGGCTGACTGGGACTTCCAGAAGGACAGCTTTCCAGGAATTTCCTGGGTAGCTAACATGCCTGTATCTTTAGCCCAAACTGAAGAGACTGGGTTGGGAAAATACAGGAGATATAACTATAAACCTCAGGAAAAAGAATAACCAGATACAGAGAAGATAAAGGAGCTTTAAAGCCTATCAATGGGTAAATCACTCAGAAAGAAAGCATCCTAGTCTGAAATTTGCCTTATGTGTCAACCTCACATAAACTCAATCTAAATCAGAATTCCAGGACATGGAATGAGATTTACCTCAAATTATGGCTTATATTATAAAAGCTTTAAAACATTTAATCCACAAAGCAAACATGACACAGTAAAGATGGTTACAACAGCTAATGTATATCTTGAATTAAAATAAAGACCAGGGACACCTGGATGGCTCAGTCAGTTGGGACGCTGCCTTCAGCTCGGGTCATGATTACAGGGTCCAGGGATCAAGTCCCGAATCAGGCTCCTTGCTCAGCAGGGAGCTTGCTTCTCTCTCTGCCTCTGCCTGCCACTCTGCCTGCTTGTGCGTGCTCTCTCCCTCAGACAAATAAATAAACAAACAAAATCTTAAGAGAAAAAAGTAGAAAAATAAAAAAAAAGACCAGTGTGGTTACCAATCTTTTCAATCTGGTTTAAAATGGGTTTGTCGGGACGCCTGGGGGGCTCAGTGGATTAAGCCGCTACCTTCGGCTCGGGTCATGATCCCAGCGTCCTGGGATGGAGTCCCGAATGGGGCTCTCTGCCTGCCTCTCTGCCTACTTGTGTGATCTCTATCAAATAAATAAATAAAAATCTTAAATAAGATAAAATAAAATAAAATAAAATGGGTTTGTCTAGGGGCTCCTGGGTGGCTCAGTCAGTTGAGCATCTGCCTTCAGCTCAGGTCATAATCTCAGGGTCCTGGGATCGAGTCTGGCATTGGGCTCCCCACTTGGCATGGAATCTGCTCCTCCCCCTCTCATGCTCTCTCTCAAATAAATAAATAAAATCTTCAAAAAAAAAATTAAATTAAATGGATTGGTATAAAACTGCTAATTCAATTTTATCCATCGGTCCTAAACTTCAACAGTTAAAGTAAATAAAACTTTTGATGTTTTTTTACTCACCTAAAAAGCCAATGAAGACTAAGGCCGAGAAAGACGCATAATATCATGACAGAATCAAAGGCACCCACTTTAGTTTGTATTCTTACCATCAAGGTGGCCAAGAAATCAAGCTTAGGATTTAAGGATTTTTTGATACAGGAAAACCTCGCTACAACAATTTCAGGGGATTAAACATTGATATGTGAAGTTAACAGCCACAGCCCTCAATTTTCTCTGATGAACTCCAAGTATGGCATCACAATGCATCTTCCTTACAAACCTACTGGGGTTTGGTTCACTCACCTATTCTTTACGACTTCCAAGATCATGGTTGAAACACAGGACCTATGAGGGACTAGATTCTGAAGAAATTTTGAGCTTTGGAGAAGCTGACGATCCTTAAAGCTTTTTATAACTAAAGCTTTTAAAAGGTCAAATACCTAATATAATGAAAGAAACAGGAAAATGAGGCAAAAAATGATAGCCCATGCAACAGAATCTTAACTCTACTGTTTCCACTTGCTACCATACACTTGCTTTCCTAAGGTAGCTGTTTTACTAGATGAGTATGATACAAAAATCATGACTTTCAGTGGGCACTTAAAAGAAGACAGGCAGGCATTCCTTAAGAGAGAAAAAGGGCTGGGGCACCTAGGTGGCTCAGTTGGTCAAGTGTCCAACTCTTGATTTAGGCTCAGGTCATGGTCTCAGGGTTGTGAGGCCGAGCCACACAGCCACAACAGGCTTCACACTGGACACGCAGTCTGCTTAAGGGTCTCTCGCTCTGTGGCACCTGGTTGGCTCAGTCAGTTAAATGTCTGCCTTTGGCTCCAGAGTCCTAGACTCAAGCCCTGTGTCCGGCTCCCTGCTCAGTGGGGAGCCTGCTTCTCCCTCTTCCAATGCCCCTCTCCCTGCTTGTGCTTTTTCTCATTCTTGCTTGCTCTCAAATAAATAAAATCTTAAAAAAAAAAAAAAAAGAAAAAGATTCTTTCACTCTCCCTACCCCTCTCCCTCTCTATTAAAAAAAAAAAAAAAAAAAAAAGAGGGAAAAAAATAGAGAACGAAAGGAAAAGGGCTAAAATCCATATTAATATTACCCACAATCAGGGAACACATATGAGAAAAAAGGGTATAGGATTTTATATTTCTACCCTTGCAACTACATTGCTCTCATTAATTTCAACTCAATCAGGGATAATTTCTTTAAAAACTGCAACATAATAAACTGCTGGTGAATTCCCAGCTAAACTTCCATTTTCTACCTGACTGTTTAGTATTTCCACTCTTCTTCCCACCTACCTGGCTTACCACACCATAGGGAGGTAAAGGCATACACCAGGTACCTCAACAAATCTCCTGGCAGCCCCCAGAAAACAGCTCGAGCCTACATGCCTCACCGAGGGATTCCCCACTAGCAGAACCGGCTAAGAAAGGGTCTTGTGCTCCTTATCAACTACAGAAGGAACCAAAAAGTCATTAATCAATACCTGTTCCTCAAATCTTTGTATTCTTGTTACAGAGAGCAGGAGGGCAATGCTGAAGGGGCATATGTTATTACTGAAATCTCCTTGCTGTCCGGCCTACAGAGAAACCAAAAAGGAGTCATTATTTACATCTTTAAAAGTATAACATAGCCTACTGAAGACAGGTCCTTAAATAGATCAGAAATCTAAACTTCAGACCTAAAACTATAAAACTTTAAAAACAAAACATATTGGAAAATTTTTAAAACCTTGGATTAGGCAAAGATTAGATATAACACCAAAATAATAATTTAAGAAAAAAATGGGTAAATTGGACCTCATAAAAATTCAAACATCCGTGTTTCAAAAGATACCATTAAGAAGATTGAAAGAGGGACGCCTGGGTAGCTCAGTTGGTTAAGCGGCTGCCTTCAGCTCAGGTCATGATCCCAGCGTCCTGGGATGGAGTCCCACATCGGGCTCCTTGTTCGGCAGGGAGCCTGCTTCTCCCTCTGCCACTGCCTGCCTCTCTGTCTGCCTGTGCTCGCTCTCTCTCTAATTAATAAATAAATAAAATCTTAAAAAAAAAAAGATAGAAAGATGAGCCACAGACTGGGAGAAATACTAATTAGCTACATGATAAAGGACTCACAGAATATACAGAGAATTCCTAAAACTCAATAAGATATGTAAGAAAAAAAATGGGCAAAATATTTAAAGAGACACTTCCTCAGAGAAGATATCAGAACAGCTAATCAGCACATGAAAAAGTGCTCAATTAGCAGTCATTAAGGGACTGCAAAGCAAAACCTCAGTGAGATATGGGTTCATACACACTGAAACAGCTATGATAAAAAAGACAATAACAATGTGGGCAGGGACGCTGATAAATAGGAACCCTCCTACAGTGCTGGTGGGAATGTGAAATGACATAGCTGCTTTGGTGAAAATGAAATATACAGTTATCACATAACCCAGAAATTCCACTTCTAGGTGTCTCTCCAAGAGAAGTGAACCATATGTCCACACGAGGACCTACACGTGAATGTACACAATAGCATTATTCATAATAGCCCAGAAGTGGAAACAATTCAAATGTCCATTAACTGTTGAACAGCTAAACCAATCTGATAGATCCACACAGCGGAATACTATTAAACAAGAAGAATCAAATACTGACAGAGGCTACAACACATGGATAGCTTTGAAAACATCATGCTAAATGAAGGAAGTCATACACAAGAGATATGTTGTATAATTCCCTTTACAGGAACTGTCTAGCAGAGGTCATCTACAGAGACTGTAGATCAGTGGTGGCCTGGGAATGTGAATTCACTATAAATGGGCAGGAGGGATTTTACAGGGTGATGAAAATGTTCCAACCCTGGGTTATGGTGATGGTTGCGAAATGAGGTAAACTTATGAAAAAATCACTGAATTGTAAACTTAAAATGGATAAATTGCATGTCACGTAAATTTTATCTCAGAGAAGGACAAGCATCATATGATTTCACTCATGTGGAATTTAAGAAACAGAACAGATGAACATAAGGGGAGGGAAGGAAAAATAAAATAAGATGAAAATAGAGAGGGAGGCAAACCATGAGAGTCTTACCTCTAGGAAACAAAACAGTTGCTAGGGGGAATGTGGGTGGGGGGATGGGGTAACTGGGTGATGGGCATTAAGGAGGGCATAGGCTGTTGTGAGCACTGGGTGTCATATGCAGCTGATGAATTACAAAATTCTACCTCTGAAACCAACAATACACTATATGCTAGATAAACTGAATTTAAATAAGAAAATGGTATCTCAATAAAATTTAAAAAAATAGGTCTTTGAGGCCTAAAAGAAATGATACCCCAAAGACAATAAACAAACCAACCCAAAAAAACCAACAAACAAAAATAATACAGCAGAGTAGATCAAGAAATACAAAACTGGTGGGACGCCTGGGCGTCTTAGTTGGTTAAGCCTCTGCCTTCAGCTCAGGTCTGGGATCAAGCTTGCAACAGGCTCTCTGCTCAGCAGGAAGTAGGCTTCTCAGCCACCCCCCGGCTCCCATGCTGGCCAGCCTCCACCTCCTACCCCTCCGGACCCGACACCCCCCCTCAGGCTTGCCTGTGCGTGTGTTCTCTCTTTCTGAAATAAACACCATCTTTAAAAAAAAAAAAAAAAAAAAAGACAAAACTGGTTCTTTGAAAAGATTAATAATGCGGTTACTCTAAAACTACATAAAAAGAGTGAACATATACAGAGGAGATAAAGAAGCTTTAAAGTAAAAAAAAAAAAAAAAAAAAAGAAGCTTTAAAGTCTAGCTCCATATCATTGTCTTTAAATATCCTTTCCTACAAAAGGGACCCAGGGCTCCTTGGAGAAACAGCTGATATCCATTTGAATAGGAAAACTAAGTACAAGGAGAGCCTTGGATAGCAGTGCTCAAAGGGTCATGTCAGAAGGACACAGAAGCCAACTCAAGGATTCACCTGGCCAAATATGGGTCTCATCTGGAGTAATGAATAATGAATACAAGGAACTAAAAAAGGTCAGTGGGTGCATAACAGATAAGGGGGGGGAGGCTTTTTTCACAGAAGAAAGCCAGCTAATAATGTAGAAAGAATAAGTGACTTAGAAAATTTTTATTTTAATTCTGCCATTTTGCAACTCCCCATATAATTACTGATTAACACTAAGAATAGTCAGTAGATGGGACACCTGGGTGGCTCAGTTGGTTAAGCAGCTGCCTTCAGCTCAGGTCGTGATCCCAGCGTCCTGGGATCAAGTCCCATATCGGGCTCCTTGCTTGGCAGGGATCCTGCTTCTCCCTCTGCCTCCGCCTGCCACTCTGTCTGCCTGTGCTCGCTCTCTCTCTCTCCCTCTCTCTCTGACAAATAAATAAATAAAATCTTAAAAAAGAAAAAAAGAAAAAAGAATAGTCAGTAAATGGGAAAATGAAAACCGCTGTGTGAAAGGTTGCTAAGGAAAAGGATTTTCACGTGATCTAAATTATAAGCCCACAGATCACTTTCTAATTACAAAGGGAAACTTAGATCTTTGCAAATGAAGAAAACTGATGGTCACTGTCTTAACCAAAAGATGAAACAGGAAAAAACAGGTCCTTTACCTGTACACTTAATATTCTTTAAGAATTCAAAACACTTTTATTTTTATTCTTACTACCTCACACATATGTAATGATGAATGACTTAGTTCACAAAACTCCATAATACACTACTAGAAATGGGCACTCTCCCAATTCTTAAATGGAGAAACAGAGGTCAAGGTTGAAGCTCACCTAGGACAATGATGGAGTTATGATTTAATGTTAAGTTTCCTGCTGAACAGTCCTCATCTTTTTCTTTTTAAACACTCAAACATTTAAGCATGGTGTTAAAATGGAACTTGCTTAAGAATGTGGTGACGAGGGACGCCTGGGTGGCTCAGTTGGTTAAGCAGCTGCCTTTGGCTCAGGTCATGATCCCAGCGTCCTGGGATTGAGTCCCACGTGGGGCTCGTTGCTTGGCAGGGAGCCTGCTTCTCCCTCTGCCTGCCACTCTGCCTGTGCTTGCTCGCTCTCTCTCTTTCTAACAAATAAATAAATAAAATCTTAAAAAAAAAGAGGGACGCCTGGGTGGCTCAGTTGGTTAAGCAGCTGCCTTCGGCTCAGGTCATGATCCCAGCGTCCTGGGATTGAGTCCCACATCGGGCTCCTTGCTTGGCAGGGAGCCTGCTTCTCCCTCTGCCTCTGCCTACCACTCTGTCTGCCTGTGCTCTCTCTAACAAGTAAATAAATAAAAAAAAAATCTTAAAAAAAAAAAAAGAATGTGGTGATGAGGGGCGCTTGGGTGGCTCAGTGTGTTAAAGCCTCTGCCTTTGGCTTGGGTCATGATCCCAGGGTCCTGGGATTGAGCCCCAAATCCGGCTCTCTGTTCCGCGGAGAGCCTGCTTCCTCCTCTCTCTCTGCCTGCCTCTCTGCCTACTTGTGATCTCTGTCAAATAAAATCTTAAAAAAAAAAAAAAAAAAAAGGATGCGGTGACGTATATTTTATATTTTCAAAGTAAAAGGCATCCTCTAGATCTAGGGCCACTATACGATGCTTCCACTCCTGTCATTAACAGGCATCAAAGAGGCCTGAGTTTATACATCCCTGTTTCATAAAGAGCTCCTGGGTCACCAAAGGAGTCTGCGGCTACCTTTAGGTGTTTCAGGAGTTCTCTGCCTAGTTCACAGTCCAGTTTAGTGGCAAACACAATGTGTAGAATAATGGTGCCTTCCACATGACGCAGTTCATCTGATGGCACGGTAACAAGATCCAACAGCCTGAAAGATTCAATAGAAAGGTATGAGCTACAGTTTGAGCAAGAGACAAGACTGCAGATACTCCAATGAACTCAAGCTGAATGCATACCATCACTGGAGGCAGGAAGTGTAAATTCTATTGCCTCATTCCTAGCTTCTTTATAACAAAACTTCCTGAAAGCATGAATTGTCTATTATCATTAATTCCACTTCTTTACCTGTTCTCCATTAAATCCAATTCAACCAGGCTTCTGTCCCCTCTGCCCACTCCCCTCAATGCCATTTGATTATTCTTACAAGGGTTACAATGACCTCTATGTTGCCAAAACCTATAATCAAGTCCCACCTTAATTAATACCCCTGCAGATATGACGCAATTGATCACTTCTTTCTTCAAACACTCTCTTCTCTTCTGAGGCACTGTCACTGAATTCTTCTCCAATTATTATTATTTTGGGGGGGGAGCTGTCTCATCCTCCCTTTAAATGGTGGAATGCCTCTAAGCTCAGTCATGGGTTTTCTTCACAATTTCCCTAGGACTCCCTATCCAGTCCCATGTTTTTAGTTCTTTCCAATTTCTAGACTGTCTGCTTAATACCTCCATATGGGATGCTAATATATACCTCAAACTTAACATGGTTAAAATTGAGCTTATTTTGTCCCACACCTGCTTTTCCATCAGTCTTTCCTAACTCAGTATATAAGAACGCCTTCTAATCAGCTGCTCAAGCCATGTAAAAAGTCACCCTATAGTAGAACTGGTAGGCTACAATCAGATTAACAGCATGAGCTCTGCAGCCATGGGTTGAAATCTCAGCTCCACTGCTGTATAATCTTTGGATATTCCTTAATTTCTCCATGCCTCAGTTTCTGCATGCATAAAGTAGAAGCAAAATAGGGCTGTTGTGAGGTTTAAGTGCTTAGAACAGCACCTGGCACAGGTAAATACTCTACAAATATATGCTTTAGGAAAAATCTTTTTCAGGGGCTCCTTTGTGGCTCAGTCAGTTAAGCATCTGCTCAGGGCACGATCCCAGGGTCCTAGGATCGAGCCCCGCATCCGGCTCCCTGCTCAGAGGGGTGACTGCTTCTCCCTCTCCCTCTGTGGCTCCCCCTGCTTGTGCTCACTTTCCGTCAAATAAATAAGCAAAATCTTTAAGAAAAAAAAAAATCTTTTTCAGACATGCCAAGCTGTGTCCTGCATTCATACTAACTATTTCACTAGCTAAGAATGTTCTTTTCTCTGATCTACATAACGTGGCTCTTATCATTCAGGCTTCACTTAAAATAACACCCTCTTCAAGAGGTTTTTCTTGACCGCCACTCTACAGTAGCTACATTGTCACTATGATGTAATCCATTTGGGTTATCTGCATAGCACTTTCTAATTTTTTCTTATTTATTTTCTGTTCTCTTCTCACCAATATTTAAACTCCTTGAAAGCAGGGACCTTGACTGACTGGTTCAACATTACAGTCCCAGGGCCAAATAGTTCCTCGCACAGAGCAGACACTTCATAAACCGCTTATAAACTTGCAACTTACACAACAATTACCGCTGTTCTCCTGGAGAGCTGTAAATAAGGTAAATAAGTGAGGAGGCTGGCTGCTTTAGGACTGAGAGCTCCGAGAGGACCAGGGAAGTTCTGTGCTAAAGTGAAGGTAGGGACTGAAAGGTTAAATAAAGAGGAAGTAAAACACATAAAAGAAGACACATCTGTCAAAATGACTTTATTTCTGTACTCTATTACTCACTCATCACCACTCTGTTCCTCATTGTGTCGTTTATCTAGCTCGTTGAAGAAAGCTATGATTCCTTCCAAAGCCCTCCTTCTGCTTCCCTGAAAAAATACAAAAAAGGTAAAGTCTCCCCATAGACAGCAAGGTCACCAAGTTGAACTTAAACTACCTTTTAGCTTAGAGGATTCTCAAATATGAACCCAAATAGGTAAATTACAACCTAAAGTCACACCAAGGATTTACAGAACACTTTTTCAAGCTAAGATTGGGTTTGAAATGCATCTTAGTGTCAGACTTAAGGGGCTGATAGTCCATACTTTTTTGAGATCTTTATCTCTTCTGCTAACACACACACACCCACACCCACACACACACAATGTGGAAATACAAGAGACCTGTATATTTTCATTGCCTGAGAAGCATGACCCTTTTACCCATCATATCATCAGACATGAAATGAAAACATCTATGCCCGCCCTAGTATGTAAATCAAGAGTATGGATAAGCTGAATGGCCCTAACTGATCATTCCACTAGAGTTTAAAACATATATATATACTTTTTATTTATACCTTTGAGGAGAGAACTAGAAGCTGATAGACCAGAGGTGGTATTTCTTGAAGATTCAACTTGCCGAACATCCTCAATACTTTTTCCACCACAAATTCCACCTCTTCCGCAGTCAGAGGGACATCCCTGTGGATCAAAGACTCTGAAGGCCAGGGCTACGGCCTAATTTGGGAGATATTAGAATATTATAACTGCCTCTTTGGTTTTTATCTAAGAGAGAACCATAAAGGGGGCCAAAAGCTTTACATAAGCAAAGGCACATTGGAAAAAAATCATAGTTCTACTTTAAGTAGGCAATTAAAGTAAAGAAGGGAGAAAATTCTGTAACAGAAAAGAGGTACCAATACTCTTACTTGGGGGAGAGTAGTGTTTGAGCTTGCTAAATTTCAATTTCTAACAGGCAAATTCACACAGCAGGGAAAAACGAGAAAAGGGAATAATGATGCTTACTTGAACATGGAGGTGAGTTGGATTACATACTGCTGATCCCATCTGGTTAAACAAAATGACAAAGAATATTAAAGTTCATCTCAATTTAACTCATTTGCATATTACTATGTAAAATTAATAAGGAGGGAAAAAATTAAGGTCATTTCAAGTTTGGGTTCCATTGGAAAACAAGATCAAAGACTCAATGGAGTAACAGCTTTTAACTTATAAAACTACAAAAATCAAAGTCTGATGATATTCAATGCTGGGAATTTTGGGGAAACAAATGCTCTCCATATACTATTTTAGAGAGTATATACTGATATAACCCTTCTGGAAAGACAAGTTGGCAATACTTACCAAGCTTAAAAATGCACATAACCACAGACCCCCTCAAATTAGTATTAGAAATATATCCCAAGTATGGGACGCCTGGGTGGCTCAGTTGGTTAAGCAGCTGCCTTCAGCTCAGGTCATGTCTTGGAATCGAGTCCCACATCGGGCTCCTTGCTCGGCAGGGAGCCTGCTTCTCCCTCTGCCTCTGCCTGCCTCTCTGCCTGTGCTCGTTCTCTCTCTCTCTGACAAATAAATAAAATCTTTAAAAAAAAGAAAGAAATATATCCCAAGTACATGCTTATAAAAAGTCACAGATGTAAGGATGTTCATTTCAATACTTTTTATAACAGCAAAAAACCAAATAACTATATATTATTTATTGGGGAAAAAAACACTCTTAACGATTAGAGATTAGCTATTTATAACAGAATAGTATGAAACTATTGAAAAGAATGATGTAGGGGCACCTGGGTGGCTTAGTCAGTTAAGCGTCTGCCTTCGACTCAGGCCATGATCCCGGGGTCCTGGGATCAAGCCCTGCATTGGGTTCCCTGCTCAGAGGGGAACCTATTTCTCTCTCTCCTCCCTGCTTGTCCTGTCTCTCTCTCTTAAATAAATAAAATCTTTTTTTAAAAAAAGGAATGATGTAGAGTTGTGTATACTGACACAAACAGATGTGTTAAATGAAAAATGCAAGGTATATTACAATATGTACCGAATAAACTCTTTAGTGTATTAAAAACAAATGAGGGGCACCTGGCTGGCTCAGTTGGAGAAGCAACTGCCTTCATCTCAGGTCATGATCCCAGGGTTCTGGTATCGCGTCCTATATCAGGTTCCCTGCTCAGTGGGGAGCCTGCTTCTCCCTCTTCTGCTCTCCCTGCTTATGCTCTCTTTCTCTCTCTCTGTCAATTAAATAAAATCTTTAAAAAAGAAAATTTTAAAAAATCCTAAAAGATTTTTTTAAATTTAAAAACAAATGAGCGGATACATACTTAAAATTAGGTATGTTAAGGATCTTATATAAAGAACCATAAAAGCTGTTATTTCTGATTGGGTGCTCCCTTCTGTTTCTTTTTAATGTACCCAAATGTAATCACTGTATTACACAACTTAGTATTCTCTTTATTTCACTGACTTTAGTAAGGATTTTTCATCTTTGATGGTTTTATATATTTCACTTTAATGGGTTTAAATTTGATGGGAGTGGCTCTACCTTAACTTACATAGGTTACATACCATAACTTACATTTCTCTATTATTACACGCTTAAGTGGGTCACAATCTTCTGGGTTGAACATGTTCATGTATGAGGATTTTCTTATTATGCTGGAGTCTTTCCTTAGGGTAGCTTCCCATATTTCTGGCTTAAAGGTACAATCATTATTTATATATCCCACTCATTTAAAAAAATATATAAAAGATATAGCAGCAGGGTGACTTCTCAGACTTACGGACCTTGGGACTCCAAATAAAGCTAGAGGATGAGACTGTGTTAAGATGAAAGTCAAGGGGCGCCTGGGTGGCTCAGTGGGTTAAAGCCTCTGCCTTCGGCTCAGGTCATGATCCCAGGGTCCTGGGATCGAGCCCCACATCGGGATCTCTGCTCAGCGGGGAGCCTGCTTCCTCCTCTCTCTCTGCCTGCCTCTCTGCCTACTTGTGATCTCTCTCTGACAAATAAATAAATAAAATCTAAAAAAAAAAAAAAAAGATGAAAGTCAAGTAGGGGCGTCTGGGGGGCTCAGCAGGTTAAGCCTCTGCCTTCGGCTCAGGACATGATCTCAGGGTCCTGGGATCGAGCCCCGCATCAGGCTCTCCGCTCAGTGGGGGAGCCTGCTTCTTCCTCTCTCTCTGCCTGCCTCTCACCTACTTGTGATCTCTGTCAAATAAATAAATGAAATCTTAAAAAAAAAAAAAAAAAGATGAAAGTCAAGTAAATAGAAACTACATGGAGTCTTAGAACAGAAAATATAGTAAGTAACCTCTCAAAAATTCATTGCAGACTACATAAAGGGTTTTGCAGCTGTACATTATAAACAAACTAACAGACTGAAGACTTGGTGATACAAATTCCTGAAATAAACAGTAGTCCCTTTTTGGCTACTTGTACATCTGAGAAACTGCTACACATTAATAAGACTCACCTGCCAGAACACAGGGTGTTAATCAACTGCTTCTTACATTCCTCCCCACTCAGTTCACCTAGAAATGCAAAATACACTGAGAAATAAATTTGATTAAGTAACTAGCAAAAAAGCCACTAAATTTGGAAGAAAATTACCTTTTCCATAATCTAGATTTTCCTTGTTGGCAACAAGGGCAGTGAGAATAATGGGTAATAACTCCAAAGATTTTCCATTTGTCAAGCTGCCCTCCTTGATAGCACCAACAAACTCCTTGGCTAATTCAACCAGTAATGATCCTGGAAAATTGTGAGCCTAAAAATATATGGGATAAAGAAAATGTTAAGCAGAAATCCAAGTGTTTGGTATCTCCACAAAATAGTGTCTCTTGCTGAATTAACAGAACTGGCACTGAAACCCAGAACTGGTCCTATAAGGGACCCAAAAGATCGACTGCTCTGGTACAAACTTGTAATTATAAAAGACTTCAAAGGTCAGAATCCTCCATCAGTTCTCCAGTGTTTTCAAATACTCTTCAGAGATATCAGATGTCCACAATATCAGAAATTAACATAAACATGGGTTTATGGCCCATCCATCATCTATTCTGCTTAACAGTAGTTCTTATTCCTAAGTAGGAACTATGTAGGCTAGGTTTGGCACATTTAAGTTTACCCTCCCGTAACAAATTACAACCCCCGTCCCCAAATCTACCCAAAACCAAACAAGCTTTTGTTTCCCATCTTACCTCTAGCATCAGTAATCCTATGATCTCAGATGCTACTTCTTTCTGCAAGTCCCCTGATTCCACTAAGTGGATACAACAAATGTATATCTTAAGTCTCCTCAGAGCTCCAGCCTCCTCAGAGCAGGGAGAACCTTATTGTTTTAAACGAGTAGTACAGAAACAAAGAAAGAATAAAGGAAGAAATCTTAGAAAGTCGAAGGGCAAACAGGAAAAACAAACAGCAATACAGTTTTAATACAGAAGTAGAATTATCAAACTACTGATTACTAGAATGTTTAGAAGAGCAATATTTAGGAGCTTTATAAGAATATTTAAATGAGAGATGATTGAAATGTCATCTCTTTTTTTCCTCCTACAGCGTTAATTTTTAAAACAAATTCATAGTGCAAAACGAGAAATACCTTCTAATACAGCTTAGAGCCTTTTTGGGTCCAGTAACCCAAATTAAACGTCTTTAACATATTCCGCTTCAAAACCTAACTGAGTAATGCCAGCGGGAATGGCAGAATAATAAAGACCTCAGAAAATCCTTTCCTCCATAAAAGCAGTAAGAAAACTGACAAAAATAATGAAAACCATCAACAACAACAATCCTGAGAGAGGAGAATGGGATCTGATTTCCAGAGTTTCCACAAAATATCATTTAAAATGTCCTCAAGAGTGTGGCCCATATACAGGAAAAAAGAGAATAGAAATTAACACACAAGCCACAAACTGACAGAAAATATCTGCAAGACACATATCTAATAAATAACATGTATCCAGAATAAGAAATCTTAAAACTCAAAAATAAGAAAACATACAACCCAATATTTTAAATGGACGAGAGATCTAAAAAGGCAAAAAAACCCCAAAACCCAAAAACAAAACGACCTATGGATGGCAAGTAAGCCTATGAAGACATGCTCAACGTAATTTCCCATTAAGGAAGTAAAAACTCGGGGCGCCTGGGTGGCTCAGTGGGTTAAAGCTTCTGCCTTCGGCTCAGGTCATGATCCCAGGGTCCTGGGATTGAGCCCTGCAGCAGGCTCTCTGCTCAGTGGGGAGCCTGCTTCCTCCTCTCTCTCTGCTTGCCTCTCTGCCTACTTGTGATCTCTGCCTGTCAAATAAATAAAATCTTTAAAAAAAAAAAAAAGGAAGTAAAAACACAAACAACTATTAAATACCACTGCCTACCTACTGGAATGGCTACAATCCAGAAACCCTGACCCCGCCAGATGCTAAGAGCCATGCAGAGTGCCGGGAACACTCCTTCATCGTTCCTGAGGAACGCAGTGATGCGACCACTTTGGAAGACAGGTTGGCAGTTTGTTTACCACAGCTTTGCTCATTGTCATCAAAAACCAGAAGCAACCACGTTGTCCGTCAGTAGGTGAATGGATGAACTGTGGATCCCCATACAATGGGGTACTGTTCGGTGATAAAAGGACTGAGCTACTGATTCACACATGAACAAATCTTAAATGCATTTTGTTAGGTGAATGAACACAGATCAAAAGAGCTATATCTTGAGTGCCTGGGTGGCTCAGTCGGTTAAGCATCTGTCTTCGGCTCAGATCATGATCTCAGGGTCCTGGGGTCTAGCCCCGCATTGGGCTCCCCGCTCAGTGGACCCTGCTTCTGCTTTCCCTCTCCCTGCTGCTCCCCCTTGTGCTCTGTCAAATAATAAAGTCTTAAAAAAAAAACAAAAACCAACAACCACACACACACATACACACAAACCCCAGCTACATGTTGTGTGATTATATTCATGTAACATTCTGGGAAAAGCAAAACTGTAGGGGCAAAAAACCCAGATGAGTGGTTGATGGGCTGGGGGAAGGGGAAGTGGCACCAACTGCAGAGGGGAGGCCTGGGGGGGTTTCAAGTGATGGATTATCCTGCAGAATCCTGGAGTGCTGCATACAGAATCCTAAGTAACTGCCCAATGCATAGAACTTGACAGTCCAGAGACTGAGCTTTAACATATGCACATGAAAAAAAAAAATCATCCCAAGGGGCGCCTGGGTGGCTTAGTCAAGCTCTCTCTCTGATGAATAAAATCTAAAAAATGATGAATAAAATCTTAAAAAAAAAAAAGAAATAAAAGGCATCCATTTTGAAAAACAAGTAAAAGTATCCCTATTCACAAATGACATAATCATGTTTATAGAAAACCCTAAGGTCTCCTCAAAAAAATAAATTATTAGAGGGTGGCACCTGGCCGGTTAGGTGGTGGAACATGAGACTCCTCTTGATCCTGGGGTTGTGCGTCTGAGTCCATTTTAGGAGCAGAGATTACTTTTTTTTTCTAGATTTTATTTATTTGTTGACAGAGAAAGAGAGCACAAGTAGGGGGAGCAGCAAGCAGAGGCAGAAGGAGAAGCAGACTCCTCTCGGAGCAGCCAGCCTGATGCAAGGGCTCATTCCAGGGTCCCAGGATTAGGACCTGACCCGAAGGCAGATGCTTAACTAAACCACCAAGGTGCCCCTTTTGAGATCACTTAAAAATCAAATCATATCTCAGGGTCCTGGGATTGAGCCCAGCATGGGCTCTGTGCTAAGTAGGGAGACTGCTCCAGATTTTCATTCTCTCTGTCTGGCTCTCCACCTGCCCATTCTCTCTCTCTCCAAATAAATAAATTTAAAAATATAATCTTAAAAAAAGGTCTACTGAATTTCTATATACTAACAATGAACAATTAGATGACTAAATTAAGAAAATTCCATTTACAATAGCATCAAAAAAATAGAATACTTAGGTATAAATCTAAGAAAAGTATGTATAAGACTTATATTCTGACGATTATAAAATGCCACTGAAAGAAATAAAGAGAACCTAAGTAAATGGAAAGACATTCCATGTTCATGTAATGGAAGACTTAGGCTAAGATAGCAATACTTCTCACATTCATATACAGCTTCAACACAATCTTACTAAAACCCGAGTTTCCCTTTTTTCAGAAACTGACAAGCTGGTCTTAAAATTCATATGAAAACACAAGGGACCCTGAATATCTGAAATAATCCTGAAAAAGAAAAAACTGGAGGACTCAAACTTCTCAATTTTAAAACTTACTACAACAATAGGGTAATCAAGACAGTGTGGTGCTGACATAACGAGACATACAGATTAAGGGACTAGAACCCTGAATCTAGACATAAGCCTTCACATTTCTGATTTTCAGTAAGAGTGCTAGTGAAAACAAGACAAGATGAAGTTGGACTCCCACATCACAGCACATACAAAATATAAACTCAAAATGGATCAAAGATCTAAATGTAAGGCTAAGGCTACAAAACTTTGAAAACAAAACATGGGTTTAAATCTTCATGACTTTGGACCAAGCAATGGTTTCTTAGATAAAACACTCAAAGAACAAGCTATAAGAAAATAAAATGGACGTCAAAAGACTTTGTGCTTCAAAGCATACTATCAAAAAAGAGTGAAAAACAACCCCAAATGGGAGAAAATGTTTGCAAGTCATAAATTTAATAAGGGACATGTACCTAGAACATATCAAGAACTATTACAACTCCGGACGCCTGGGTGGCTCAGTTGGTTAAGCAGCTGCCTTCGGCTCAGGTCATGATCTCAGCGTCCTGGGATCGAGTCCCATATCGGGCTCCTTGCTCAGCAGGGAGCCTGCTTCTCCCTCTGCCTCTGCCTGCCTCTCTGTCTGCCTGTGCTCACTCGCTCTCTGACAAATAAATAAAATCTTAAAAAAAAAAAAAAAAAAAGAACTATTACAACTCAATAATAAAAGACAGCCCAATTTTTTTAAGTGCAAATTATCTGAATAGACAGTTCTCCAGAGAAGATGCAGAAATGGCCAGTAAGCACCTGAAAGGATGTGGGACATCATCAGCCCTCGGGGAAATGCCTATCAAAACAACAGTGAGATACCACCCCCGCCCCCAAGTATGGCTACAGTGAGGAAGACAGTAACAAGGTTGACAAGGATATGGAGAAGCCATCATCCTCCTTCAGTGCTGGTGGGAACTAATATAGAAGTCAACCAAGATATTCCAAGTCATTAAACCCCAGAGCTCCTTTGCCCCTTGTTAAGCACAGGTTAAGTACTAAACATTGCTGTTTTCTTCTCCACAATTTTAAAAGCACAAGGAAACCAAAGTGCATTTCATGAAAATGCGTCCTTTATAGGCCCCTGAACCTGTGATACAATCTCAAGTACCCACTTCAATCCCCTTAAGTAAAATTATTTGAGTCTGTAAGACAGGAGACTGCTTGCTTTAGTTGACTTTGTGGAAATCCCACAACAGAGAAAAGTCTTAGTGTGGCTTCAAACGGTAAGAAAAGCAGCAATACGTGTCCAAAGTAAACAAATCTAATGAACCCAGGCGGGTAGAAATGGCATTAATTATTACCTTTGAAGATGGCTCGAAGGAGTGCTCCTGCAGCTTTTCCTTTCACTGCCTGATTCTGAAGGAGATTAGTCAGCTGCAACCAAAGAAAGAATAAACTTCAGGTTTCTGGCAACAATTTCTCTATCCCAATGGCCTAAAGTCCCAATATGAATCATCTGTCAGGTTCACCCCCTTCAGGGACTTCAGGTATCACAAATATCATGGACTTAGAGCAGTGTAGAACTTAACAGGATGCAGGGCTGTCAAGACTGAAACTTATTTGTATCTTCACTCTACAATGTCTAAGTACAACAGAACTTACTAAAGAGAAAACAGCATAGTGATAGGACACTCTTCTTTTTTTTTTTTTTTAATAAGTCTTACTCCTTCTGTAGAGAGTGGCTGGTGAGGGGGCTTAAAAGTGAAAGAGGGAGACTGCAACAGTGTTCAAAAGTGAGAGATGGTAGTGGCCTAGCCCCAAGAACAGTGGTGCTATTACTGGTGGAACTGTGCCTGTGCCCCACCCCACTCAAAATTAATGTTGTTGGGGCGCCTGGGTGGCTCAGTGGTTTAAGCCTCTGCCTTCAGCTCAGGTCATGATCTCGGGGTCCTGGGATCGAGCTCCACATCAGGCTCTTTGCTCAGCAGGGAGCCTGCTTCCCCCTCCCTCTCTCTGCCTGCCTCTATGCCTACTTGTGATCTTTGTCAAATAAATAAATAAAATCTTAAAAAAAATTAATGTTGGAGTTCTGACCTATAGGACCTCAGAATGTGACCTTATTTGAAAATAGGGCTGTTGCAAATGTAATTAGGTGAGGTCATTACAGTTGGTGTAAATACAACTATCCTCATAAGAAGGGGAATCTTGGACACAGAGACAGATGCACAAGTGTGCTGGGTGAAAATGAAGGCAGAGAGCAAGGTGATGAAAGCTCAGGAACACCAGAGATTGCCAGCAAACCCCTGGAAGCTAGATGAGATTCTCACAGCCTCAAAGAAACCAACACTGCCAGCACTTTGATCCTGGACTTTGACTCTCCAACTAGAAAAATAAATTTTTATCGTTTAAGCTACTCAGTGTATAGTACTTTTATAGTTGACAGCCCTGGCAAACGAAAAAAGAAGATGAAGTAGACGGAAGATATATTTGACAGCTCAAATCAGTAGGGCTTTGCTGTGGTCTGAATGTTTATGTCCCCCTTAAATGCACATGTTGGAATCCTAATGCCCGATGTGATAGTATTTGGAAATGGGACTTTTGGAGATAATTAGGTCATAAGGGGAGAACTCTCATGAATGAGATGAGTCAATTAAGAGATCCCACAGAGTTCCCTTGCTCCTTCCACCATGTGAGGATACAAGATGAAGTCTGCAACCCAGAAGAGGGCCTTCTTCTGACAATACTGGCACTCTCACCTCTGAATTCTAGCCTCCAGAACCATGAGAAATAAATGTTCCTCATTTATAATTCCACATATGAATGAGAGCATATAATTATCTTTTCCTGTGACTTATTTCACTTAGCATAATGCCTTCTAGTTCCACCCATATCATTGCAAATGGCCAAGATTTCTTTTCCTTTTTCTTGATGGCTTAGTATTCCATTGAGTATATATACCACATCTTCTTTATCCATTCATTCATCAAGGGGCACCTGGGCTCTTTACATAGTCTGGTTATTATGGACATTGCTGCTATCAACATTGAAACCCAGACACTTCTTGAAACAATTTTAGTTTCATTAGAAAGCAGTGTGGCATGGGGAAAAAAGAAAACTGGACCTAGAATCAGATGATGGATCCTGGCCATGCCATTTGCCGGCTTTATGATCTCAATCAAGTTATTTCACTGTATGTGTGTCCATTTCCCTCCCTCCAAGGACAGCTGGGAGGATTCAATTAGATGACACACAGGGAACTAATGCACAGGTGCTCAGTGAGTAACTCTCTTCTACTCCCTCTGTCCTTGCTCTCCTTCCTCCCTCCACTTACATGATCTTTCCTCTTCCTTTTTTTTAATTTTTTTTTTTTTTAATTTGACAGACAGGGATCACAAGTAGGCAGAGAGGCAGGCAGAGAGAGAGGGGGAAGCAGGGCTCCATCCCAGGACCCCGAGATCACGACCCGAACCAAAGGCAGAGGCTTAACCCCCTGAGCCACCCAGGCACCCTTTCCTCTTCCTTTTTGACTTTATGCTTTTTACTGCATTTTAAAACATAAAAGTAAACGAAATAAGACCTTGTTGTTTCAGGCAGCTTTAACATTTTTAATTGGTAGAGCAACTGTCAAGTTAGCGGCACAGTCCAGATACAGACTTTTTTTTTTTTTTTCCTAAACAGAACAGCCCTCATTTTGCAATGTCTGACGTTTCCTCAAGATTATACGGAGTTTATGCATTCCTGGTCAGAACACAGGTGATACCGTGTCCTTCTCATAGCATCACACCTGGAGGCATGTGATGTCCATCTATCCCTCACTGGTAATATTAATTCTGGTCACTCAGTCAAGTGTTTTGCTTGATTTTCCCACTTTATCGTTACAACCAGTGAGCATTTTGTAGGGAGACAATGTGACCATGCACATATCCTGCTCCTCATCTAGTTTTCCCCTTGTATAATGGAAAAGCCCAACGACAACCACCATTACCAGGTTATCAAAGTCAGTTATCACCAGGAATGACACAGACATCATGAGCCCAGCGATACAATACACTTGAAAAAGGCAAGACACCATTTCTGGGGTCCTTCTACCAGGGATGAATGACCTCAATCCAATTATGAGACACACCAGAGAGGCACCAACTGAGGGACATTCAGCAAGATAACTGATCAATACTCTTCAGGGCTATCAAGATCATGAGAAACACACACAGACTGAGGAATTGTTGCAACCTGCAGAAAATCATGGAAAAATAACAAGTGCAATGTAGTATGCTGAGTGGGATTCTTGGGGGAAAAATGACATTAGTGGAAAAACTACCATATAGAGTTTGAATAGGGTCTTTAGGTTTGCTAATGGTATTGTGCCCATGTTAATTTCTTGATTCTTAAAATTCTAAGGTTATGTTAGATGCTATGGGAGGGATATACAAAAATTCTCTGTATTATTTTTACAACTTTTCTGTAAGTCTAAAAGTAGCTCAAAATAAAAAGCAAAACCAACCAACCAAAAAAAACAACTCCCTGGATTTAGCATCCACTTGGTTTCTTGCCTGATCCAACCTCCATCATGACAGCTGTAAAATGGTGATTTCCTAATGCTAGCACAGTAAGCCAGAGACCATCCTTCTCATTTATTTTTATTATCAGTATGGAGTCATAGATTTATTTTTCAATGTCTTATAATTCATAACTGAACTTAATTATTTTCATGTTTTGATAGTCTCAGATCTAGGTGATGGAACCCCTCCAAGCTAGCTCCTATGTCCTTGTGACTTGCCCTCGTCATTTTTTCTGAGCACTTTCTGGCTTAGCAAGGTGTTCCAGGCTCATCTTGTATCTATCAAGCCCCCTCTTAAAATCAGCCATTTCTCTGAAAAGCCCTGGTTCCTTTTAGTAGGGAACGATTATTAGAGACCAAAGATCTAATTCATGGCTGTGCTTGTTAATACTAGGGCATCTTTGTTGCTACATCTTAGTTCTTTCAGTGAACAGAGCATTAAAAACACACACACACACAGGTATGTACACATATATGCAAATACATACAAATATACATGTGTGCAGATATGCATATATGTCATTAAGTTTATATCAGCACTTACATTTCTAATTTATCCCCACAGGGTTCTTTCTTGCCTTCCTATCCCTTGTACCACAGTAAAAATGCTGACTCCCAACCTCAACACATTTACTGAGCTCTGTATTACACCTGAAAATCATTTCAGAAGTGCATTGCCCATATCATATTAAATAATCCTATTTTTAAAAGTTCACAGTTTATTTGTATTTCTTCCTTCAATCCTCTGCCCAAGACGGAGGGTATATAGTCAAATACTTGGATTAGTTCTTTTTTTTTTTCCCACCTCCCCACCTTCAGTGTGGTTATGGAATTCTTCCTGAGTTTCTTTTTGTAAGGATACACAGATATATGTACGCTTTATTTCCCTTCTTTCTTATATAAAAGGTAGAATAATACACATCTTTCATTTTGCCTTTTTAACTTAGTATCTTCTGGAAATCACTATCAGTCCCTATTGAACTTCATTCTTTTTTACAGAGTCAAAGAACAACCTTGTACATAATAGAATTTCATGTTATTAGAGGTGCATCTTTAGGGTAGACCTAGAAGTAGGACGAGTGGGTTGAGGTAAAATGTATTTAAATAGTTTTTTAGATAGCATCAAATTCTAATCATGGTCTCACCCATTTCTGCATTCCTACCAGCAATGCATGAGTGAGTGACTGTTTCCCCAATCTCACCAAAGTATATAGACAAGATGTTCATTTTTTTCCCTACTCTGACAGATAAGAAATAGTAGCCGTTTCATTTTAATCTGTATTTCTCTTATGAGCGGAGCATCTTTTTTTTTACCCCCAAAGTTTTTATTTGTCAGAGAGAGAGTACAAGCAGGGGGAGCGGCAGGTAGAGGGAGACGCAGGCTCCTCACTGAGCAGGGAGCCCCATGCAGGACTCTATGCCAGGACCCTGGGTTCATGGCCTGAGCCAAAGACAGACTTAAACCAACTGAGCCACCCAAGCGTCCCTGGAGCATCTTTTCTTATGTTTATAGCCGTTTTTGTGTCTTTCTGTGATTATCCTCTTCATTCATTTTGCTCTTTTTCTATGGGCTTTTTGGCACCCCCCAATTATTTATTTATGAATTAGGGATATTAATCCTTTATCTGTGGTACATTCCAAACATGTTCTCCCAATTTGTCATGTGTTTTTATTCTGTATGTGGTGTTTTTGGTCATGTAAATTTTACTTATATGTAGCTAAATTTACCAATCTTTTACTGTATCTAGATTTTGAGTCCTAGAAAAGCCTTCCCTGCACTGAAATTAAAAAGAGGAATCTCAACCATTTTCTTCTAATATTTAGATTTAATTTTTAAAAAAGATTTTGAGAGAGAGAGCACACACACAAAGTGGGGAGGGACAAGGAGACTCCCCACTGAGCAAAGAGCCTGAAAAGGTGGGGAGGGGCTCGATCCTAGGACTCTTGAGACCATGACCTGAGATGAAACCAGATGCTTAACAGACTGAGCCAGCCAGGTGCCCTAAATTTTTTTTACATTTAGATCTGATTCATGTGGAGCTTATTCTTTAGCAGTATATAAAGAATACATCTAATTTGACCTATTTTTTTTTCTAAATGGCTATCTAGTTGTCCCAACACCATTTATTAAATACAATCTTTGCCCCCATTGTTTGGAATACCACTTTATCATATACTAAATTTTATATGTAATTGGGTCTATTTTGAGACTTTCTGTTATTCTGTTACCTGTTCTTCTCTTCATGCACCAATACCACACTGAATTAGAGAGGATTTTTGGTACATTCAGTATCTGGTAGGACTGGTCCGTCCTCAGAGATCTTCGATTTCAGTGTTTTCCTAGCTATTCTTGCCTATTTTTCTACAAGAACTTCATTTCTACTACGTGTAGGAAATGCTATTGATTTTTACAGAACTTTACACTCTGCTGCCTCCCTGACTTCTTGCTGTAGAGGTTTGACCACAGGTTCTTCAGGGTTTTCCGGGTGTACTAGTATGACATCTGCAAAGACAGTTTTATATTTTTCCTGTCCCGTGCCTTTCATTGTTTTCTCTAGTTTAACTGCATTGGCTAGCAGACCAGGACAATGTTATATCGGGGTGGAAAGAGCAGACATGCTGCCTGGTTCCTGGTCTCAGTGGTCTCATTACCATGCCTCTAGGGTTTCCGATTAAGATGCTGACTTTAGGATATGTTTTACCATGGTAAGGAAACAGGCACCCACTCCTATTTTCTCAAGGAGTTTTTACTAGGAATGGGTGAATTTTGTCAAAGACATTCTCTAACTTGTGAAGATAATCACAGGGGCTTTCGAGTAATATACTTTCTAACACTGAGCCAACTTTGTATTCCTGGCATAAACTCCACTGGGTCATGACTGATTTTCTTTTCAACTGATATTGGAATATGTCCCCTAGTATTTAAGATTTTTGCATCAATCCTTATAAGTGAAGATGCCCTTTAATTTCCTTTTTCTATGCTATCTTTATCAAATTTAGGGTATCAATATTATGCATCTAGAGGTTTTCCTTACGTATATACATTTTCCTCCATGTTATATATGCTGTCAAAAAATTCTGTACCATTGAAACTATCTCTAATTTCTGATTTCTAAGAGTTTGGTAGAAGTCCCCTGTGAAATTATCTGAGCCTGGTGTTTCTGTGTAAATTAACTGCCAACTATTTTTCTTCTATGTAAATCGGTCTCATTAAGATTTCCATCTCAAACTGGGTCAGTTTTATTAAACTCTATGCTCTTAACTATCCGTTTCCTCTAGATTTTCAAATTTATTTGCATAAATGTGTACAAAGTAGTGTCTTAGTATTTTTTATATTCTCTCTTCACTAATAATTATTTCTGGGTCACCTGAGTGGCTTGGTTGGTTAAGCACCTGAGTTCAGCTCAGGTCACGATCTTTGGGTCCTGGGATCAAGACCTACCTTGGGCTCCGGGAGGAGTCTGCTTGTCCCTTTTCCTCTGCCCCACCCCGTGTTCATGCTCTCCCTCAAATAAATAAAAATCTTTTAGAAAAAGGTTATTTCCGGGATGCCTGGGTGGCTCAGTTGGGTAAGAGGCTGCCTTCGGCTCAGGTCATGATCCCAGCGTCCTGGGATCGAGTCCCACATCGGGCTCCTTGCTCGGCAGGGAGCCTGCTCCTCCCTCTGCCTCTGCCTGCCACTTTGTCTGCCTGTGCTCGCTAGCTCTCTTTCCCTCTCTCTCTGACAAATTTAAAAAAAAAAAAAAAAAGTTATTTCCCCCTCTCATTTCTTACTTTGTACATTTCTGTTTACCACTTTACTTTCTTGATTAGATAACCGTTTTTACTATTTTTTTCAAAGAATTAGGATTTTGATGTATTAATTTGATTTACTGGTTTTCTGTTCCCTACTTGCTTAGTTTCCAGTTTTATTTTAGTGTCTCTCTTTTACTTTGCTGCTCTTTCAAAAATTTAATTCATTTATTTTATTTCTTCTTAATTGATTTTGGTGATTTTTTAAAAGTATTCCACAGACTGATATGTCGTGTTCTCATTGTGTTTTAGAAATCCTCTAATTTCTGTTGGTATATTCCTTTTTATTAAAAAGTTGTTTAGAAAGTATTTTATTTCCAGGTAGAAAAACCTTTTTGGGGCACCTGAGTGGCTCTGTCAGTTAAGTGCTGACTCTTGATTTTGGCACAGGTCGTCATCTCAGGATTGGGAACCAAGCCCTGCACTGGGCTTCATGCTCAATGGGGAGTCTGCTTAAGATTCTTTCTCCCTCTCCCTCTGCCCCTCCTCTCTCTCTCAAACAAAAACAAACTATTTTTATTTATTTCATTTCTAATTTCTAGTTTTTACTCAGTTGTGATCAAAGAGAGTGGTTTATCTATTTCTACCTTATGGGACCTATCTACAGTTTTCTTTGTGCTCTAGTATAGGACACAATAATCAATTTTTGCGAACACCTTGCACGTTTAAGAAAATATATATGTAATTCTTTAAAGATCAATTTTTTTAAGTAATCTCTACATTCAATGCGGGGCTCAAACTTACAACCCCAAGATCAAGAGTTGCATGCTCTACTGACTGAGCTAGCCAGGTGCCCCAAAGATTGTTCTCTTTTATTAAAGTATTCTCCCCATGTTTTAAATACTCTTCATATCTTCCATCTCTTTACAACCTTTACTTTGTTTAGGTATCCTAAACTCTGTATTCCACTTCCACTAATTTCCTCTTTAGCAGTGTTTGTCTACTGTTAACCATCAAGGTTTTCACTTCTAGTTTTCTGATTGTTTTCCAAACCCACCCCTTCTTATTTTATGGATTCTATTTCTTCACTGACGTACGTGAATATGTTAAAAATCACATTAAGTAGTTGTATGAAATATAAAGTCCCTTTTATATTCCTCTAGTCTCTCTAAACCTTTGAATATGAATTTTCACATTACCGGCTATGTCACTCTGTCTTGTCACAAACTTCTTTTTGTGTTTTATACTTTTTTATTCTAAGTGTATCTTCTGTGGACATTTTATTAAATTAAAATGTATATATTGCTAGGATACTTAACAAATTTGTAGAAGATATTTAAAAATGACTAATATACTGGTCAACAGAATCAAGATCCAAAAAGATCCTGACAGTGAAATGAAATTAATTTAAAAAGATAATTAACAGATATAAATGTAAAATTTTCTATGTGGTTTCTAAAAACTTAACTACAGGAATTCAGAGATGAAGGAAATCAGCCTAATATCAATAAGTGCAAAAATAAGTTGGGGTTTTTGGTTGCTTGCAAAAGCATGAGACAAAGCGAAATAAGTCAATC
>ML107888.1:0-27397 GCA_003697995.1 Taxidea taxus jeffersonii | reverse complement strand
GCATGAGACAACAGTATGATATTGTGGCCCAAAAAGTTGACTCTGCATGAATGGAGAAATAAGAGAAATGTTAGTCCATTCTATTCTAGTGGTAGAAAACATGCTAAGTCCTGTGTTCAATTTAAGGTATAAAACTTTTAAGGAAAATGTTAATAGAAATGTTCAGAAGACTGTGTCTACATTGGTGAAGGAAATTTGCTAACATTTATTCAGTACCTATTAGATATTAGATGGTTTATGTGCATTAACTCATTTCTTCTTTACAAAAATCAAGAGATAGGGATCCTTCCTTGGGATAAGCAAGAATCAGAGAAGTAATTCACAGCATCTATTTATATCATGAATTTTGTTCTAGTTCTTAGTTTTACTTATAATGTTAAAACCTCTTCAAACTCTTTCTGGAAGCATTTAAAACACAAATTCTAAATCAATACATTAACTAAAAGCTGGCTTTAACCAAATCTTAAATGTGTATAGACTGTTTCAAGCTGAAACTCATCCAGTGGGTTGTCTCAAAAAGGTACTAGAAAACCAATCCTACGTAATTAAAAACAACAACAACAACAACAACAACAAAAAACCAACCAACCATTCAAAAACAGTGCCAGAGACCATTCCTGCATCAACTCCCAATTAATGTCACATATTAACAGAGATTACAAGCTAGATTTTACCTAGCTTCAATGACCACAACACAAGCACGCAAAACTTCCTTTAAAAGCATAATACTTTAGAAATAAAAAAGCATAATACTCAAAGTCAGACATCTATATTAATGTTTAAGGTTAATGTTAAACAGGGATTCCTTTCCATGCAGGAATCTGAATAAGCTGAGATCACTTATTATGGAAAAAGGGAAATATATCAGGAGAGTAAGAACATTCAAATAATAACTTAAAAATATTTTACTGCTTATAAACTTATTTTTTTTAAGGGGCGCCAATAGGCAAAATGTCTCATCAGTAATTACAGTCAGGATATTATCTTCAAATAGGATTGTTCTAAGAACCTTAAAAGCGCACTAATTGCATTAATGTTTAAATGTTATACGGTTGTAGACAAATGTCTATTTGTTGTCTATTTCTCTTCCTCTCCCCCATTTCTTTACATCTGAATTTTTATCAAATAAATCCTTGTCTCCTAAGGACAGTGGGGGTAGATGAAGTGGGAGAACAATTCTTCTAACGTGTCCTTTGAATTTGTCATCATGCTTGACGTCTGGTTTCAGCAAAACATGCCTCTTAATACTTACGTCATCTTCTTTGAGGGTCTGAAGAAATTTCTGCAGTCTTTCTGGTGTTTTTTCTGCTGCAAGAGATATTATTTTCTGGTCCATTTTTGTAAGTATCAGGGAACTGTAAGGGAAAGTGTCAGAGCTGGATGATACTTTCAGAAGTAAACAAGCTTGATTACTCTCTTTCCCTGTTAACTCTTTTACACATATTATAAACCATGTACACATTGGGCTGTCATTAGTATGAGTAAGTGATTCTCACCCCAACCAAAATAATCTGGAGAATTCCCTGGAATTTCCATATTAGAAACCTGTATTCTAATCAAGTAGTTCAACAATTTTTGCCCACATTTTTATGTGTTTTTAGCATCTCCCTAGCACACTGCCTAGAACGAAGCTGCTACATAATAGTGTATCAAATAATTATAAACATATACATAAGAATATGTATTATAACCTTATAATAATAACATTTGATAAATGAATAAATCAACAACACTGTAAATACAAAGTGCCAATTAAATGGTGTAACAACAGGGCACCTGGGTGGCTCAGTCAGTTAAGCATCTGTCTTTGGCTCAGGTCATGATCCCAGGGTCCTGAGATTTAGTCCTGCATTGGGCTCCCTGTTCAGTGGAGAGTCTGCTTTTCCCCCTCTACCCCTTCCCTCACTTGTGAGTGCTCTCTCTCTCAAAAATTTTAAAAAATAAAATAAATGGTATAAAAACAAATGAGAAGTTAGCAAGACTAATGAAATAAATGTGTGCCTAGAGGTCAAAAAGGCTTCCCAGTAGAGAGCTTGAACTGGAACTTAGAGATTAAATTTAGATAGTCAAGACAACCAGATGGTGTATTTTATACACTACTGGGAAGGAGAACATCATGAACAAATGCCTTCATTAAGAATCTGTAAAACCTATTTAGGGTTATTGAGGGACAGAGGTTTGATGTTCAAGTAGGGGAGCAATGAGTACAAAGGCTTGAAAGATAGGCTGGGAATAAATGTGCAATTTTTTTTTCATTTTATTTTTAAGATTTTATTACATAATCTCTACACCCAACGTGGGGCACAAACTCACAATCCCAAGATCAAGAGTTGCATGGTCTACCTACTGAGCCAGCCAGGTGCCCCTAAACTGTGCAAGATCTTAAATGCCAGATTAAGAGATTTAGATTTTATTCTATAAATGATGACAACCAAAATTTCTGGAGCAAAAGATTCAGATTCTGCCTGTTTCAGACTGAACAAGTGTTTGAGCAAACAATCTGGCATCAACACTTAGATTAAGTGGGCAGAGAGTAAGGACAAAGAGCAGAGACTAGGAAGTTATGGGGGGCTATTTTGGTGATGGACACAAAAGCCTGTGGTGACTCTGGGGCGTGGAAAGGAAGAGATGAAACAGAAGCCTACTGGGAGGCAGGATTTAGTGAGCAGCTATGGGAGTATTATGGGAAGGGGGGGAAATGCTGACTGCTGCAAGGAAGACCTGCTCCCCCTCCTATATTTCTTCTTGTCTCCCATCCCCATAAAATGACCCACCCTCCACACAGCTACTGAAACCAGAAGCCTGGAGGACATTTTTAACAATTTCACTTCCATCCTTCACATCCACTGCAAGTCCTGGCAATGTCACCCCCTAAACCTCTCTCAAATCTGTCTATTTCTCAGATTCACTGCTGCCACATCACTCCACAACCATCAGCATCTCTCATCGGAACTACTACAAAAGCTTCCTAACTTGTCCCCCACGGAGCAACTAAAATAATCATTCTGAAACACAAACCAGAGGAGGTGGCTTACCGTCCTTCCACCTCCGATCCTCACCTTAAAACTCTTCAGAACCCTTCCAGAGCTCTCCTATCGGTCTGATATCCAGAAGTCAGGATAAAAAAGTCCAGCAGGGTCTGACCCGCACCTAACTCCCCTTCAACACTATACACTTCTTGCTTTCAGTCCTTCCAACTCCCAAGTTCTCCTGCCTCAGGCCCTTACTCTTGACTTTCAGTCTGGAACTTCCTTACATACCCTTTCTTTCATCCCCTGCCCCGGAGTATTTTAATTCCTACAAATCCTTCAGATCTCAGCTCAATCGATCCTTCCCCAGAAGCTAAGGCTAGGCTACATGCTCGCCTATTTTTTTTTCTTTTTTTTAAGATTTATTTTGAGAGAAAGAGCAAACGAGCAGGAGAGGGAGAGAGAGAGAGAATCTCAAACTAAATCCCCGCCCAGCCCTACTGGTACTCCATCTTACCACCCCCAGATCATGACCTGAGCAGAAAGGGACTGAGCCACCCAGGCGCCCCTAAACACTCCCCTATTATACCCTTTCAAGGCAACAGTAAGTTCTCTTACGTCACTACACCTTTAACATGACATCTGTAATTACTAGATCAAGAACTGTATCTTGATCTTTGACTACAAACCTCATGAGGAGGGGGCGTGGGGTGGGGAGGCACGTCTGTTTTTGTTTACCACCGAACCTCCAGTACTTAATCACAGTACCTCCCTTGTAATAGGTGCCCAATAAATATTTGTTGAACAAATAAATTACTGAGCTCCCTACAATGAATGGCAAGCCCCTGGGCCCAGCCCTTTACATTCATTAATCTGATCCTCATACCACCCCTGTGAAGGTATTATTGGTTCCAATTTAGATGAAGATCTTTTGGGATTTGGAGAGATTACATAATTGCCCCCAAGGGGACAACTGCCCAGTAGTGGCAGAGGCAGAAATGAAACCCAGATCTGTCCAGCTCCAGCCCCCAAGGTCCCCAGGCGCTTAGTTACTACCCCCGCCCCCTTCACTTCAGGGCCTGGGCGGGGTGGGGGAGTGGGGAAGGCAGAGAAAATGCAGAAAGGGCATACTGACCAAGAGAGACGTGCAGCCAAAAGAGGAAAACGCTGAAATCTATCTCAGCAGGTCCATTTGCTAAATTCGGCCGAAAACCGGAGAGGAGGAACTATCAGGCGACTGCGAAGCGCGCGGCACCTCTTGTTCGGAGGCGCTGGGACCAGCGCGGCTCGGGGACGGGAAACGCGCGGGTCTTCGCGCCGGGACTCCCCCGAGAGCAACACGTAAACACAAACTAGGACGCGAGGCGGCTGGCGATGCGGGCCGTGACCGGGCCCCCGAGGAGAAACGGGGTGAGAGGTCTCCGACGCAGGAGCGGAACCCCGACAGACAGAAGACTCTAACAGGAGGGCGGAGAATGCAGCCCGCCCGGGAGGTGGCAGCCGCGGAAACCGAGGGATGCGGCGGGAGACAGGCCGGAGAAAACTCCAGAACGCCAGCTCGCAACAGCAGTCGTCCAGTGCTCACAGACCCGCTCCCTCCCTAAGGTGCGGAATGCTGCGCCCCGGCAGCGCGAGAAACCCCTCCGCACGGTTACCTCGGCCTCCCGGCCACAACAAACTTCCAAAAAGCCCGCTCAACAGCACGCCGCCGCACTTCCGTCACGGGACACAGCAGGCCCCGCCCCACCCGCGACTTATTTCCGCTGTCAAGGCGCACGCGCATGGGGTGTACCATGAAGGCAGAAGGGGCCGACAGTCCTCGGACGTTCCCATTCCCAGTCGCGGGGAGGCGCAGCGGGCACACTCGCATTCAGAACCGCGGAGAGCATGTGCAGTGTGGCCCGAACGCAGCTGGAGCTTGGTGTTGACCGCTTAACACCTCCTGGTTACTGTTAGGGAAAGAGCGAGCGCGAGAGTGGCGGAATAAAGGCACCTGCAGGTCTTTGCATTGGAAGCACCTGGAAGGCAGATGAAGCCACAAGAAGTGTCCCACTCCTTGTGCTAGGGGAGGTGTCGGTAACCCCCAAGATGTAAGCCCCACGTGGCCAGGGGGCTTTTTTGCAAAACCTCAGCTCTTAGCGCATAGCCTGGCAAAGCAGTAAATGCTCAGTAAATATTTGGTAACTAAACAACTGACAGAACAAAGAGCAAGGCGGGGGGCAGGCAGCTCTAGAATCTGTTTTAGCTAGAAGGAGCAGCTTGGGCAAAGGGCCTGCCTGAGACCACCAAGCAAGAAAGCCCCTGACTAGTGGAGGAGGTGAAGGTGTTTGGGATGGGGGTGAGAACGCAGGAGCTTGGAAGTCCTTTTCACATCATGGGTAGTGTGGAAGGGCAAAAGTGGAAGGACACAACCGTACTCATTGTAGGAAAATCTCTCTGGCGGGTGGGTGGCGCAGAAACTTAGAGATGATGGGGGGTGCCTGGGTGGCTCAGTGGGTTAAAGCCTTTGCCTTCTGCCCAGGTCATGATCCCACAGTCCTGGGATCTAGCCCCGCATTGGGCTCTCTGCTCAGCAGGGAGCCTGCCTCCCCCTCTCTCTCTGCCTGCCTCTCTGCCTACTTGTGATCTCTGTCAAATAAATAAATAAAATCTTAAAAAAAAAACAAAACAGGTTCACAATAGTGAAACGAAATGTTCTTCAGGCCTTGTCCGTAGTTCACATTTGTGTAGTAACATTATAACTACTGATATTTGCAAGAGTCCAGAGAAAAAGAACAAATGGAGGCCCCCTACCATTCAGGATACTGGGTCCTACAGTTTGAGGGGCTTCGTATGTTTGCGTGAAGATCACTTCATTCCTCCCCTCTAGACCGGCCATTGGCTACCCTTTGGGCCGACGGTTGTACACACCAGCAGGCCTACCCTGCAGAGAGTGGACCAAGGAAAGGGCCTGTATAGGCCGAGGAAGCGAGTTTGGGGATGTTTTGGAAGGTACCCCAGAGGATGGTCCAAAGGAAAGCATGTGGGTTTTGGTGGTTACACCCAAGGTTTCTTGATCCTCCTATCATCTAGGAAGGGAGGGCAACATTGTTTAAGGTAGCGTGTATCAAAAGCCTAGCACTTAGAAACCCTTCCTAGAGTCAGTTCCCTCCAGCAGTCCCATATTTAGGTCTAAAATGGAAGAATTGAACTCAGGGTCTTAAACACATGTTTGTACACACTGTTCACAGCAGCATTGCTCACAGCAGCCAAAAAGTGGAGACAACCAAAATCTTCACGAACTAGTGCAGGAATAACCAGAAATGTGGCATATCCATGAAGGAATAATCTTCACCTCAAAAAGGGAGGGAATGCTGGCACCACAGTGTGGGTGAACCCAAAGGACATTATGCTAAGAGAAATCAGCCCGTCCCAAAAAGACGAGTACTGTTATGATTCCACTCATAGGAGGCATCAAAGGAGTGAAATTCACAGGAACACAAAGTAGAATGATACCTGACCAGGGTCCTGGGAGGAGAAAGAAATAGGGAGTTACTGTTTAAAGATTTATTTATTTATTTGACAGACGGAGATCACAAGTAGGCAGAGAGGCCGACAGAGACAGAGAGGAGGAAGCAGGCTCCCTGCTGAGCAGAGGCAGAGGCTTAACCCACTGAGCCACCCAGGCGCCCAGGGAGTTACTAGATAACAGAGTTTCAATTTCGCAAGATGAAAAAGTTCTGGAGATCCGCTTCACAACAATATGAACACTTCACCCTACTGTGGTGGGCTCTAGAAAATGGTGAGGATAATTAACAAAAAAAAAAAAAAAAAAGGATAATACGATCTGGGCAGCTCATAGGATTGTCAAGGAGAACCAGCTGAGTCTACCCCAAAGAAATTCTAACTTGGTAGGGTTTGGGGTAGGAGTTTAACGGCTCACTCTCTGTATCCCCAGTGTCTAGAAAAGTGACGCCCAGGATACTTCATACTTATTAGATGGGTACAAAAACATGAACTCATCCTTGGAAAAATATGGTTTTAAATTATCTCGATGTAATGTTATATTTCAAACCCCAAATTTTGCCTTAAAAATATACTACTACTTTTGAAACTTCTTGTGAACTTGCAGTCATTTGAAGATTAAAAGTTCAAAACAGGGGTGCCTGGACGGTGCAACTGGTTGAGGGTCCAACTCTTGGTTTTGGCTCAGGTCCTGATCTCGGGGTCATGAGATTGAGCCCCATGATGGGCTCCGTGCTCCACGGGGAATCTGCTTGGGACTCACTCTCTTTCTCTGGCTCTGCCCCTCCACGATCTCTCTCAAATAAATAAATAAATAAATCTTTTTTAAAAAATTTAAAAAGTTCAAAACAACCATCACAAACAAAAATGTTCGTTCCCTCCCTGTACTCAGTCTCTCTTTTTCTCAGAGGCCTGAAAGACAGGATGACGAGGAGAGGGGAAAGTAATCCTTAAAAACTGGCCCCTCACAATTTCATTAAGGCTTGTAGATTATCATAGCTCACTGCACGCCAACCAACTGGAATTTAAAGGTTTGTGGATTATCTAATTGTATTCTATCAACCTTCATTTCATGATTTTGGTCATTATACTGTGGTTCATCATGAGAATATCCCATTTGGGGGGAAATTCATCCTGTTTGTTTTTCCTCGTATTGTTAAACCTTACTTCAGTGGATTTTATTTATCTTCACAGCTTTCGTCTCTGGCATTGCCCACTCTCTCACTGCCACCGGGGAGACCCCTCTTTAGGGAATGAACCCGGCTCTGGGACGCCTGCAGCTTTTAGCTCTATGGGACAACCCGTGATAGTCAAGGAACTCTCATTCCCACTGCGTGACCATAAGGAAGGGGCAGAATGTCCCTCAACCTGGGTTTTCCTACTTTCCAAAGGAGGGATTGAGACCAGGGCATTCCTTAGGGCCCTCCCTCCCCCAGGACATTTATTACTGTCCTAAAGGGAAGGCAGTTACTAGACTCTTGACCCCAGGAAAGTGAGATGATGTCATCTTCCCCAGAAGCCAGGTGTGACTTTCCTGAGCAGCCACACCTGTGCCATTCCCGCATCTGGAGGAGGGAAACCAGCCTGTGTGTTGCACAGTAAGGGAGCTTTAGAGTGACCAGGACTGCACTCCCCACCAACCGTGTGGCTTCGGGCAGGGCTTCTCACCTCTCTAACTCTCAGCTCCCTATTCTGTCCTCACATCTGTAAGGACTGGATGAGATACTGCAAGTAAGTCACCTGTCACAGTACAGAATGGAGGCACAGCCAACTCGAGCCCCCTCCCTGCCTGCCTCCAGCCAGGGGGAGAGAGCCAGAGATCCTGTGGTTTTCTGCCAACATGACCAGCACAGGTGTCTGGGCCAATGAGGGCAGCATCCCCCCTCACACAAGGGCACTATTGTTCCAGCACAGGAACTGGACATGAACGTGACTCTTGCAGGTGGGGGAAGGGCAGGGCAGAGGCAGGGCTGTGAGCAGAAAATAATGCCACAGAAAGCTCTGCTCCCTAAAAAGGGCCTCATGTGGCCTGCTTGCATCCTGAAAAGCTCTTTTCTGGGGCTTTAACCCGCAAGTGTTCTTGGTGCCCAGGAGTGTTCCTTGCGATGCACTCTATCAGCTGGCTTTGACTGAGCCTATGCTGGGCCTTTAGTCCTTCCTTCCTGCCGAGCAAGCTGGAGCTCTCACCCACCCCACCCCATCTTGTCTCCCCTGAAGCTCATGCCCTGGGAAGTACCTGGGTGAAAGTCCCGAATCACATCTACATTAGTCTGTTACAGAGTACTACAGACTGAGGGACTTGCACAAAAGAAATGCATTTTCTCACAATTCTGGAGGTTAGACACCCAAGATTAAGTTGTCGGCAGGACTGGTTTCTCCCCAGGCCTCTTCCTTTGGTGCATAGATGGCCATCTTCTCCCTGTGTCTTCACATCATTTCTCTCCGTAACTGTGTCCAAATTTCCTCTTCATATAAGGACACCAGTCAGATTAGGGCCTGCCCTGATGACCTCACTTTACCTTACTTACCCTTTAAAGGCCTTATCTCCAAATACAAGTAGCAACGTTTAGACCAGCACTGTCCCTTAGAAATACAATGGGAACCATTAAAATTAAAATGAGAAAATTTAAAATTTTCTAATAACCACATCAAAAAAGGGAAAAAGAAACAAGTGAAATTAACTCATGTTTTCAGCCCAGTAAGCACTAGTATTTCAGAACACTAAGTCGTGTAAAAATCCTTAATAAGAAATTTTAGGCTGGAGCCCCTGGGTAGCTGAGTCTGTGAAGCATCTGACTCTTGACTTTATTTCAGGTCATGATCTCATGGTGGTCCTGAGAGCAAGCCCTTTGCTGGGCTCTGTGCTCAGCTGGGAGTCTGCTTAAGATTCTCTCTCCCTCTCCTTCTGCCCCTCCACCAGCTCATGCATGAGTGGTCTCTCTCTCTCTCTCCAATAAATAAATAAAAATCTTTAATTAAAAAAAAGAAATTATATGCTCCTTTTATACTCAGTCTTCAAAAGCCAGCAGGTATCATATTTATAGCACATCTCAGGTCAGACTCTAAATACTTGATCACAGAATTTGCAGTTGAAAAAGTAGAGGGGTGCCTGGGTGGCTCAGTGGTTTAAAGCCTCTGCCTTTGGCTCAGGTCATGATCTCAGGGTCCTGGGATCGAGCCCCGCATCAGGCTCTCTGCTCAGTGGGGAGCCTGCTTCCCCCCCTCTCTCTGCCTGCCTCTCTGCCTACTTGTGATCTCTGTCTGTCAAATAAATAAATTAAATATTAAAAAAAAAAGGAAAAGTAGAATCATACACTTAAGTTATTCCAAACATACTTCACAGTTTCCCAATAACTGGAACTGGTACCAACTTTTCAATTTAAATTTAAGTCCATTAGGGACGCCTGGGTGGCTCAGTTGGTTAAGCGGCTGCCTTCGGCTCAGGTCATGATCCCAGCGTCCTGGGATCGAGTCCCACATCAGGCTCCTTGCTCGGCAGTGAGCCTGCTTCTCCCTCTGCCTCTGCCTGCCACTCTGTCTGCCTGTGCTCGCGCTCTCTCTCTCTCTAACAAATAAATAAAATCTTAAAAAAAAAATAAATTTAAGTCCATTAAAGTTACAGTTCAGTTCTTTGGTGCCATTATCCGACTTCAGGTGCTAAACAGCTACATGTGGCTAGTGGCTTCTGTATTGGGCCATTGCAGAATTCTCAGGAGCAGAATGCTAGAGATGAGGGGTTCTCCAGCTCCAGGGAGGACTTGGGAAGATACAGAGTCAGACAGCAGTCTGAGCAGGAGCCCAGGGAAGGGGCCATCAGAAGAAAGGAGATTAATGTCACTTAGCTGCACCCCAAGAGCCAAGCCCAGGTATTGCCGCCTGCTCTACAGGAAGGGGTCTAGGGAGACAAGTGGGGTCAGGTGCTGCTCCCAGGGACTGCCCCTCCATGACATTCTCATAAGCCCCAGGGTGTCTGGAGCGGGCACAGGAGGGTGAAGGGATCCCAAACCTATCCAAGTAGGAATCTGTTGAAAACCAAGAACAGTTTCTGGGGAGAAACAAAAAGCCTTTCTGGGGTTGGACTCTGGGGAATGTCCTGTGCACAGATCCTGGCCCTGTCCTGGGAGGCAAAATCAGGACCGAGGGTGACATTATAGAAGGGTGCTTGGGGGTCAGACGGAGGAAGAGTTTTAAAACAAGGAGGATGGTCCTCTAGTAAAAACAAGGAGCTCCCTGCCCTTGGAATCCCAGAGAAAGACTAAAGAAATCATCCTGCGCCGCTCCCCTCCACCGCACCCCCAGCAGGGAACTTCCAAAAGCAGAGACCTAGGGAAGCCACCTGCTGAGGGACAGCAGAGGGTTGGATAATGTAGGTTCCTGCAACCCAGATGCATATGGATTCTGGATTTGGAGTAACTGCCAGCATTTACCGCGCCTTTATGTTTACTAAGTGTCCAGCACTGAGCCGAGCACATTCATCCTCACTAAAGCCACCAGCCTGTCCCTAATTATCCCAACTTCTTAGAGGACACTGAGTCAGAGTGGTGAAGTTAATTCTCACAGCTAGAAGGGCTGGAGTTAGGATTGAAAAGTGGCTAGCCTCATTCCCAAGCAGGCTCCTATCACTCGCCATACTGCCTGGAAGGTGGCTCCCCCTGTCTTGCCCTCTTCCCACTCTGCCTTAACCAGGGGGCCCCACTCACTTTGGAGGGGACAACTACTACACCCCGGGGGAGAGTGACAGGCCTGGATCGGCCACTGGATCGTGCCTCTGGATCCACAGTCACATTTAAAACTTCCCTCCATCTCTTGCGTGTCTTACCCTGGGATGTGCTTTCTCAGATCCCCCCTCTGCAATGAGAGTGAGAGACCTCGTGAGCGAGGAGGAGAGGATGGGGCTGGCCCGGATCCCACCCCCATTGCCCAGCTTCCACATGGCTGAGCAGGAACTTGGGAGCAGAAGCACACAAAAGAGGGCTTTGAGGTGGCTGCAGCCAGGCCCAGGCCAATCCCCTCTCCCCCCTGGTGCTTCACTTGCCCCAATCTGGGCCTCCCTGTAAGCCTGATTTACAGGGGTCCTTGAGAAGTTCCTTGTGACACACTAATCCCAGCCTGCTGACTGGGCCACGCCCCCAGTGGAGGCAACGTCCAGGCTCCCCGAGGAGGAGGTCTAAGCAGGCACCAGGTAGCCCGAAGGAGGAGCTGGTAGGTAAGTCAGTAGCAGGGGTCTGGATGAGCCAGGGAGCCCAGGACTGGGGTGAGGAGTCCGGGGGTGGGGAGACCACATCCCAAGCTGCCTCTGAAACTAAAACCAACTGGCCATTCTCCAAGTGGTGCTAGATCCACCTGTTGGCAGATTCAGCAAATAAACATACAGGGCCCCCAGTTAAATGTGAATTTCAGATGAGTAACAAAGACTTTTTTAGTGTAAGGATGTCCCAAGTATTGCATGGGACATACTTATGCTTCAAACGTCTGTGTTGTTCACCTGAAATGGACACGGGATTGGACATTCTGTCTTTTATCTGGCAACCCTAGATGGCAGGGAAACAGCCTCACCATGAAATGGGGGTGAATGTTTTTTTCATTGTATGCAGTTTAAAAACTCAAAATTAATTAGATTGTGCATACTTTTAAAAGAGCTGCTGTACTGACTTTAGCCCTTTATTTCGAGGCTCTAAGATCTTGTCCTAATGATCTGCTTAACTGGCTGGGGTGACCAGCCACTATCTCTCCTGTCTAATCTCAGTTCTATCAGCCTCTCCATTCCTGTTCCAGCAAAGCCCCAGTGAGAGAGGCCACACCAGAATTTCAGTCTGTCTCTGGGTCCACACAGTTGGAAGTCTGCCTGCCAGAGAGAAAGCTTAGATTTGGTTCCTGCTGGTGGATTCGCTGCCCTGGCTGGGGCTGAGAAATGGGAGAGGCAAGGAATTGGGAGGTCCTCGGATGTTCCCTGGGACCCTCCCAGTCTCTCTGGGCACACTGGGGCAATGGTCGGTATGATGCTAAGAAAGGGAAGGGATATCATGTTTTAGTACTCTGTTTGGTAGGTATAGTTATTATCCCCAAATTGCAGATGGGGAAACTGAGGCTCAGAATGGTTAAACAACTTGCCTAAGGTCATGTGGGTGGTAAATGACGGCTCTCATTTCCAACCCAGGTTTCTCTGACCCTAAAGGGTTTTCTGTAACACCCACTGTCCTAGGGACTTAGCCTGGAGAGGTCTTGGCCCTAGCTATCAAAGCGGTGGTTCAAGTCCCACATTTGTCACTTACCAGTAATGAACAGGGGATGGAACTGGCAAGTGGGAACCTGGTCAGAGAAAGGAGCTGGGTGGTGACGGCTCCTTTAAAGGCTCCGGGGATGTTTAGCAGTACAAGAAAAAAAAATCTGGAAACAGGAGCGCTGTCTCCAAAGATACTCAGTGGGTCAAGCTGTTGTCATGTGGGTGACAGATGAGCTCTGTTCCGGTGGCCGAGCACTGCCTCTGTGCACGTTATTCAATTTCACCTTCATGACCCCCCTTCCACCCCCCTTTGACAGGGGACAGCGAAGTCTCAGGTTAAATTACATAGCTTGGAAGTGGAGGAGACAGAATTTGAACCCAGGTCCAACTTTCGCCAACCAGAGGCTGCGTCTCGGCGCCACAGGAAAGAAGTCAGCTTGGGTGCAAGGCCTGATCCCTGGCTGTTTCTGGTTGTGCGACAGTGGCCATGTCACTTACTCTCCCCTGGGGTCTGCTTCTTCCCATGTAAGATGGGGAGAATAATGCCAGTTCTGGCTCTGAGATACGGATTTGGAATTACGTAGTGCATCACAGAGCACAGAACACACACCCAGTATTCTGGTTACGTAACTAGTCCTCCCCATTCCTGAGAACGGATGTGCTGGAGAAGGGACCATCCGCTAGGCTGGGAAGTTTCTGAGATTCCCCTTTGGGCTGGAGAGGGAGGGCCACAGACAGGAGGAGGGATTGCCTTATTCTGCAGCGATCATGTAACTTCAGAATGGGGGTCAAAGCCAGGTTCTCCCTGCCTGCACTGGCTTACCTTTAGAACTAAGGTTTGAGGTATTTTTGTGTGTATTCCTTCTAGAAGGAGTGTTTCCCAAAGTATAGCCCAAGGATCATTTCCTTCAGGGCCATGGCTGGGTGGGGTTTAGGGGAGTGGGGTGCTGCTTTAAAATACAGATTCCTGGGCCCAGTTCAGCTCTCTTGAGTCAGAACCACGGGTGAGGGGTCTTAGGCACTCAAAAGTTTGAGATGCACTGTTCTGAGACAATAAGAGAACGGTCTGTCCAGACTACTGCCCCCTTGACTTCCTGTCCTAGGGAGGAGGCTGCCTGGAGAGGCCAGGACAGAAGCGAGGCCCTTATTTTTCTGAGGACTCTGAGTCTTCGGAAGCAGCATGTCAGAGAACGTGAGTACCCTGTGCTCTGGTCTCCCCTCCATCTCTCCGCCCTCTCTCCCTCCCTCCCTCCCTCCCCATTTCTCTATTGTTTGGTCGGTTCAGGACCCTTATGGGCACTTACCCATACAACCCCACCCATGACCCAACCCAAAGGGAGAAGGCCTAACAGTGACCTTGGACCTAAACTACTAGTTTAGGGTCCGGGCAGGCACATTTGCACTGGCTTGCTCTGGCTGACGGGGGACTCTCCCTGCTTTTTCCTGACTTCTCCCTGCCTAGGTGGGCACATTCCGTGTGGTCCCTGAGGAGGAACAGGAGCTCCGTGCCCAGCTGGAGCGGCTTACAACCAAGGACCACGGACCTGTCTTTGGCCCATGCAGCCAGCTTCCCCGCCACACCTTACAGAAGGTGAGGTGACCCAGAGTGCAGGGAGGGGCGGGCTAAGGTGGGCTAAAAGGGGGGGGAATGTTGACAACATCCTCTCTCCTATAGGACGGGTCCAGGCCCACCTCTCCAGGCTAACCTGGAGCTAACGGCCTGGCCTGTTCTAGGGGCCATCCTGGAGGCTGGGGCAATGGCAGCACCTGGGCTGACCAGACATCAAGGCCAGCCTAATCCAAGGCTACAGCACCAACAGAGTCCCTTGATATCAATGCCAGGACCTAGGACCTCTGCACGAGGGCTCATCCTAGACTCAGATATGCGGAACACTGGTTTGCAAGTGGCCCAGGGAAACAGGAATCCAGCTTCCGCCCTCACCGAATAGGCACAAAGCCTGAGTTGTAGAATCAGACCTAACTTCCAACTTGCTGTGTGACCTTGAGCAAGTTGCTTTCCCTCTCTGGGCCTTGCCTTTTGTACCTCTGAAAGAAGACTGTTGGACCAGCTCAGAGAGGATCGGACTGTGCTCTTCGGAAAGTGGCAGAGCTGTCTTAGGGCTGAGCCGAGCCTGGGCTCCTAGCATCCATCTCTGCTACCAATGGAAAGGTGCTGCAAGTTCCCCCAGACCTGAGTCCCCTCCTTTGCCACCTGTCTGAGGCATACAGAAGAGTTCTCCAGACCCAGCCAATATGAGGCTCTGGGGCAGGGGGCGGCAGGCTGCCCTCTTCAGGGTATCTTTGACTGAAAGTCCTCCTTGAGTGTGAGCCTCAGCTCCACCCCCTTCCTGCCTGAGTCACCTTCACCTCTAGGGGCTTCAGTCTGCTCATCCTGAGAATGGGGTATGAAGACCCACCTTACGGTGATGGGTGGCGGCCTTCACTATTTCAAGGCCATAGTGCAGTGCTCCCTGAGGGCTGACACCTTTGGCGGCCTCCTGCCAACAAACCCAGGATGAGCACTTTGACTCAATGTTCTGCCGCGAAAGTAGCTGGCGGTCTCAGGTGCTGCAGATGGTGCTCATGGGTGCAAAGGAGCGGTGGCCCCAGTGGCAAGCCCTCGGCCACCTTGAGTTGGCCCTGGCAGGAGCCTCCTGGCTCAGGCGTCTTGCTGTCTGTGACTTGCTGCCTCCACCCAACCCTGTTCCAGGCCAAAGACGAGCTAAATGAGAGGGAGGAGACCCGAGAGGAGGTGGTGCGAGAGCTGCAGGAGCTGGTGCAGGCCGAGGCGGCCTCTGGGCAGGAGCTGGCCCGGGCGGTGGCGGAGAGGGTGCAGGGAAGGGACAGCGCCTTCTTCCTGCGCTTCATCCGCGCGCGGAAGTTCGATGTGGGGCGCGCCTACGAGCTGCTCAGAGGTGAGACCCGCGCTGGAGGGACCCTCCCGAAGCCCGGGCTGGGCTAGGAGGCAGGCAGGTGGTGACGGTGGCGTTGACTCTCACCCAGGCATGGAGGAGACTGTCCCCTCCATTCCCCACGCGTTCTCTGCCCTGTGAGAACCACTCTCCCGGAGCCTCCTTATCCGAACCCGGAAAATGGGGTGTGAACTCAGCAGCCTCCACATTCCTAGAGGTCTGGCTCCCCTCTCCTCTCTCCCCTTCCTGGAGAGCCTTCCCCTCCCCAGACCCCAGCCTAGGCTTCAGCCCCAGCGAGGCAGGAAAGGCCGGTGTGTGGCCCCTTGCCCTGCAGGTACCTAAGCCTCATACAGAATGGGACCAGAGATGATACCAGCCCTGGGAAGGAGCCATGAGGTCAGACCTGCCCAGGCCTGCTGGCTGCCTGAGGACCTGCTTGGTGCCTGGGGAGAGAAAGGGGTGTCCGAGCCGGCCCTCCGCAAGCTAATGCGTTCTCCTTTCTCTTATTTCTCCCTTCCTTCCCCAAGAGTGAATTCACAGGCACACTGTGCCAACCACTTTTTATTTTTTTTTTAAAGATTTTATTTATTTATTTGATAGACAGAAATCACAAGTAGGCAGAGAGGCAGAGAGAGAGGAGGAAGCAGGCTGTCCGCAGAGCAGAGAGCCCGATGCGGGGCTCGATCCCACGACCCCGGGATCATGACCTGAGCCGAAGGCAGAGGCTTTAACCCACTGAGCCACCCAGGCGCCCCATATTTTTAAGATTTTATTTATTTATTTGACAGATAGATCAGAAGTAGGCAGAGAGGCAGGCAGAGAGAGAGGGGGAAGCAGGCTCCCCGCTAGCAGAGAGCCCGATGTGGGACTCCATCCCAGGACCCTGAGATCATGACCTGAGCCCAAGGCAGAGGCTTTAACCCACTGAGCACTCAGGTGCCCCCAACCACTCTTTTAGGCCAAAGGATGCAGCAGAGAACCAAGCAGACAGGAGCTGCCTTCACAGACTTCATAAGCTAAGGGCGCGAACAATAAGCCAAAGAAATAAAGCTCCCTAGACTGTTCGGGAGTAAGAAAGGATAATGAGGAAAAATAAAGGAGACACGTGTAAAATGGCCAGGAAGGCTCCTGGGCAAAGGGAACTTCTGAAAAAAATGCAAAGGGGATGAGATACCTCGAGGGAAGAGCAATAGGGCAGAGGGAACAGCAAGGTGGTGGGGTTATACTTGGAGGGTAGTAGGAATAGCGAGGAGGTCGAGGCATTCCTGAGGCAAATGCTCCCCGAGACCCTCTTCCCAGCCTGGCCCCCGTAGGGCTGGGTGGTGGAGAGAGGTGGGGACTTGTTGAGGACAGGGAAGGGCGAGGTTTGTGGGTAGGAGACGAGCTTCTGGGATCAGGAAGGGCCTTTGGGTTCTGCATGGAGTTGCGGCTTGATCTTGGGGTCTTTTCTACTCAGCTAACCCTGTGCCCAACGGGAAAGCCTGTACCTCTGCCCGTGGGCAAGAGAAAAGTAACAATAATCGTCCTCAGATTCCGGATTACGCTGCATGTTTGCACAGTTTATAAATTCATACCTAGAATCTCCTTTGATTCCTGCAACAATCTGGTGAGATAGGCCAGTAGTCTCTTCCTGTGTTTTGAAGAGGAGACAAGGCACTCAGAAAGGTTGCATGTCCTGCTCGATCACACACAGGATGCATCCGGGTCTCTGGAATCTTCCTGTGTGCCTCTCCTGGAGGGGTTGGCTCCCTGAGGGGGTCCTCTGCTCTCCCTTCTCCAGGCTACGTGAACTTCCGGCTGCAGTACCCTGAGCTCTTCGATAGCCTCTCCCTGGAGGCCGTCCGCTGCACCGTGGAGGCCGGCTACCCTGGTGTCCTCTCCACTCGGGACAAGTATGGCCGCGTGGTCATGCTCTTCAACATCGAGAACTGGGATGCCGAAGAAATCACCTTCGATGAGGTCAGTGGGGGGCCACCTTCCCGGGCAGGGGAGAACTTGCAAGCAGGGCCCACGGGCCCACACATGACTGCTGCCCCCTGGTCCCCCTACCAAGTGGGAGTGACAGCTGTGGGTCACCCCTGCCAAGTACTGAAAGCTGAGACGACACAGAGCATGGGATTAATGGACTGCGGGTTGGGAGAGATTCTGGAAAACCCCAGTTTCAACCTATTAAGCAGCCTGAGTTCTCTGGGTATATTTACTTAACCATGAGCTGAAGAATATTCTTTTTTATTTCTTTTTTTTAAATGATTTTATTTTTTTCTTCATGATAAAGGTACTCGGTAATTTCCATCACCTATTTACCTGTCCCCCCACCCCCCTCTCCTCTGATGACCATCAGTTTGTGCTCTATAGCTAAGAGTCTTTTTCTTGGTTTGCCTCTTTCTCTTTTTTCCAGTTTTATTCGTGTGTTTCTTAAATTCCACATTAGAGTGAAATCATATGGTGTCTGTCTTTCTCTGACGGACTTATTTCTCTTAGCGTCACACTCTCTAGCTCCTTCCATGTCATTGCAAATGGCAAGATTTCATTACTTTCTATGGCTGAGTGATGGCCCATTGTGTACCCAGTCTTCATTCATTCGTCCATCGATGGACACTTGGGCGGCTACCATAGTTCGGCTATTGTAGATAATGCTGCAATAAACATACGAGAGCACATGTCCCTTTGAATTCGTGTTCTCGGTCTCTGCATTTACATATGTGTGTGTGACTGTGCTTGTCGAGCCCGTAAGAGACCTACACTCAGTGGGGGAACTAGGGTTTCTCTTGGGAAAACATCGGCATGTCTCTCCAAGCCTTTAAAAAAAACTGTGCAGACTCACTTAAGAAGATGTTATCTCATTGTCCCAGCATCATTTACTGAGAAGTCCATCTCTTTTCCCCGGTAACTAGAGATGCCATCTTTATCGAAGTCTATATTTTCATCTATATTTGGGTCTATTTCTGGACTTGTATTCTGTGCCAACAGTTTCTTTCTATTCATGCTCCAATACCACAATGTCTTAATTACAGATTGTGTAGAATGTTTAATATGTTAGGGTTAGTGGGACGCCTGGGTGGCTCAGTTGGTTGAGTGGCTGCCTTCGGCTCAGGTCATGATCCCAGCGCCCTGGAATCGAGTCCCACATCAGGCTCCTTGCTCGGCAGGGAGCCTGCATCTCCCTCTGCCTCTGCTGCCATTCTGCCTGCCTATGCTCTCTTTCTCTCTCTGACAAATAAATAAATGAAATCTTTAACAAACAAACAAACAAAAAATTAAAAAATATATGTTAGGGTTAGTTCTGTCGTCATGACTCTTCTTTTTCAGGGCTTTTCTAGCTATTCTTCTATGTCTACTTTTTCCTAGAGAGTTTAGAATTAACTTGTCCAGCTCCAGGAGAAATGTATTTTTACTGGGAACAAACTTGGGAAAAATTAGAATCCTTCTGAATGCAACAGCCAACAGCCATAGCCTGTTATACTATCCATGAATGAGGGGCGTTGTCCCTTTTATGTGCCTACTTTGGAATTTTTCTATTTCTATTATTTTTCTACTCTTTTCTATTTCTATTATTTTAATTAATTAATTTAAGTAACGTCTTGACCCAACGTGGGGCTCAAACTCATGACCCCAAGATCAAGAGTCACAGGCTCTACCCACTAAGCCAGCTAGGTGCCCCCTACTTTTGAACTTTTAGGAGCCTTTTAAAGTTCTCCTCACAAACATTAAGCACCTTTTCCCTTTAGTTTGTCTTTTTTTTTTTTTTTAAAGATCTTATTTATTTATTTGACAGAGAGAGAGATCACAAGCAGGCAGAGAAGGGGAGGCAGGCTTCCCGCCGAGCAGAGAGCCCGATGTGGGGCTCGATCCCAGGACCCTAGGACCATGACCTGAGCTGAAGGCAGAGGCTTTAACCCACTGAGCCACCCAGGCACCCCTTCCTTTAGTTTGTCTTAAGTGTTGCTATAAATGGGGTTTTCTCTGCCATTATATCTTCTGATTGGTTATTGTTGGTATATATGGAAATTATTGTTTTTGTATATTAATTTTATATCCTGAATTTTTAAATTTATGGTAGTTTTATAATTGATTCTCTCGGGTTTTCCAAGAATGCTATCATATTATTGTAAATAGAAAAGACAGCTTTTCTTTTCCATTTCTACTTATGGCCCTGATATTTTTTTTAAAGATTTTCTTGCTACCGGCTTTAGGACTGAGGGGGGTATGTGTGTGTGCATGTGTGTGTTTGTGGAAGAGATTTAAAAATATTTTTTCTTGGGGTACTGGCTGGCTCAGTCGGTAGAGTTTGCACCTCTTGATCATGGGGATGGGAATACATTGGGTGTAGACATTACTTAAAAATAAAATCTTTAGGGGGGCCTGGGTGGCTCAGTTGGCTAAGCCTCTGACTCTTGGTTTTGGCTGAGGTCACGACCTCAGGGTCTTGGGGTGGAGCCCTGCATCAGACTCTACGCTCAGGGCGAAGCCTGCTTTAGATTCTCTCTTTCTCTTGCTCATTCTTCTCTTTCTCAAATAAATAGAATCTTAAAAAAAATAAAATCTTTTTTTATTTATGACTTCAGTGTGGGGTTTGAAATCATAACCCTGAGGTCAGGACCTGAGCTGAAATCAAGAGGCAGATGCTTAACTGACTGAGCCACCCCTCAAAAATAAAATCTTAAAAAAAAACTATTTAAAAAATATTTTTTCTTATTATGTAAGTGATATCTGCTTATTAGAAAATACAAAAATATAATAAATTAAAAATCATACACCATTCTACCACCCAGAGATTTCTTTTTTTTATGGTTTTTTAAAAGATTTTATTTATTTATTTGACAGACATAGATCACAAGTGGGCGGAGAGGCAGGCAGAGAGAGAGGAGGAAGCAGGTTCCCTGCTGAGCAGAGAGCCCATTGTGGGGCTCTATCCCAGGACCCTGAGACCATGACCTGAGCAGAAGGCAGAGGCCTTAACCCACTGAGCCACCCAGGTGCCCCATCCACCCAGAGATTTCTATCATGGACATCCTTCCAATCTACTTTTTCTAGAAACATGCACACACATGCACACATACACATATTTTTTCTTATAAAAATCATACCCTATAATAGTATATCATGATTGAATATTTTCCTGTATCATTAATTATTTTATAAAATTTTATATATCATTATATATTTTTATATATAAAAATAATAATACATAAAATTATATACTTATAATTTAACTGTTCCAGAATATTCCATGGCATGAATGTACCATTTCATCAGTCCCTTATTGTTGGGCACTTAGGTTGTTTCCAGTGTTTCTACTATTAAAAGGGTACAAGGATAAACACTCTAGCATTTTACCATGGATATGACATCCAAGGTTATTTTCTTGAGACACACCCATAGATGTGGAATGGACCATTTTTTAAAGCCTGTGACAAATTTTCTCCAGTAAAGGATATACTTGTTAGCTCTCCCCTCAGGACCCTAAGCCTTAATTATCTTTGCATGTTGGGTCTTATAGCCTGTCCACTCTGTGTCCAAGATCTTGCAGGCATATTGTTTCATCCTGGAGAAGCTACTAGAGAACGAGGAAACTCAGATTAATGGTTTCTGCATCATCGAGAACTTCAAGGGCTTTACCATGCAGCAGGCTGCCGGACTTCGGGCTTCTGATCTCAGGAAGATGGTGGACATGCTCCAGGTGAGGTTTCTGCCCTCTGTCCTGCAGGAGCCTCACACAGGTGAGGCCGGGAAGCTGGGCCTAGGTGCCCCACTTAAGGGCACTGGCCGGCACCCGAGAAGACAACCACCTAGCGCCATCTTGAGGAATGACAACCACAAAGGCTGGCTTGGTGATCAACAGTGTGCCCAGTGTTCACATTCATTCCTGAACGCCTTGAGAGTAGACCCTTTCTCCCCTCTGCTTCATTTTACAAACCTTGAAACCGAGGCTCAGAGACTTGAGTAACCTCTCAAGGTCATAAAACTCTACAGTGGCAGAGGCCAGACTTGAACCTATACTTTCTGTCCTGGGATTCCCCTTCTCTGTCCACACGTCACACTGCTTCTCTTTGAATGTGACTTTGTCCCCAGGAAGGGATGATTGCTAATGTCCCTGACAGCTCACTCCTGTATATGCTGACGTGTCAGAAGTCCTTCCGAAGTCTGCTTTATGTTTATCTGGGAAAGGAGGGGTGGGAGATGGGGCTCATGGTGGGGGGCAGATGTTGAAGGACAGTGAGGTATGAGAGCAGAGTCCCTGGGGTCTGTAATAGTTTTCAGTCCACTCAGTACGCACGTGGGTTTGGAAAAGCTCGGTCACCTAAACACCAAGCAAGGCTACCATGTCATTTCCTCACTCACCTAATGGCAAGGGGTTACACACCAGCAGGGAGAGGGCTGGGCTGCATGGCCTTTGGGGCTCCCCCCCATTACTGGCCCAGGGATGGAATCTTTAGTGAGCTATCCTTTGGGGCAGCCATGTGGTGAGACAAGTCTGTCCTCGAGCTGGGGGGAGGCAGTGGGGGATAGTGAGTGGGAGCCTCTGATGCCACCGGGGCCATGGGCTGGGGCCCTCTCTTGTCACTGCAGGATTCCTTCCCGGCCCGGTTCAAAGCCATCCACTTCATTCACCAGCCGTGGTACTTCACCACGACCTACAACATGGTCAAGCCTTTCCTGAAGACCAAGCTGCTCCAACGGGTAACTGTGTGGCCACACGGGGAGGGCGCTCACCGATTCTCTGGCGGCAGCAGGAAAGCGTTCCTGAGATAAGGGGGAGGAGGGTGGGAGGAGCGGACCCCACCTGAGCCCTCCTCAGACTCTGTGCCTGGTCCTGAGCTGAGTGAGAGCACGACAAGGACAGTGGAGACTAACACTATCAGGCACACGAGGCATGCTGTGCCTTTCTCCTCCTGTCCCTTTCTTCCCCTCCGTCCCCCATCCTGAGGGCACCCCTCACTCAGCTCTGTCTCCCCGGCTTCCCTGCAGGTCTATGTCCATGGAGATGACCTCTCTGGCTTCTTCCAGGAGATCGATGAGGCCATCCTGCCCGCCGACTTTGGGGGCACACTGCCCAAGTATGATGGCAAGGTTGTTGCTGAGCAGCTCTTTGGCCCCCGGGGTCAAGCCGAGAACACAGCCTTCTGAGGACGTCTCCTGCCATCCAACCGTAGTTAGCATCCCCAGGCTCTCCTCAGCTGTCCTGGACCCAGAAGTTTGGGAAAAGGGTTGCCTGAGGTGCAGTGGTTCCCCTGAACCTCCCTAAGTTTGGATGAGCTCAGGTATCACCCTCCTCTCAAGTTGGGGGTCAATAAAGCAGGGGCAATTCCCTTGAACATGAAGAACTGGGGACAGTTATATTCCTACTGCCTCTGGTGCTTAGGACAGTGACTGGTGTGGGGTTGAGTTTCAAAGACTCTAAGCTTCTCCATGATTTCCTTTCTAGCAGTTTTACCTCTGAGGGTCTGTGATTTAAAGCTCTGATTTAAAGCTCTCTCCCCGCCAAAGTAAAATACAGTGAAATACATTAGAAGGATAAAAGAGGGGGGATATAAAGTGATCTAGCAAACACAGTAATTTTGGCAGCTGGCAGGCAGCTAAGGGCTTTTCCACGTGAGATTTGGGGGTGGGAGCATCCTCGAAGGGGCTCCATTTTGTGGTGGCCTGGTCCCCTCAGTCGGGCATGGCGTGACGTGTGCAGTGATGGTCAGGAGCTGGGACCCCCTTCCCCGGTGGCCGTTGTGTCCCCTCCTACGTGGGGTCTCTCCTCTAGACCCCTTGCCTTGACTGTTAGTTTTTTGCTTTTTTAAAGATTTTATTTATTTGTCGGAGAGAGAGAAAGAGACCATAAGCAGGGGGAGTGGCAGGAAGAGGGAGAAGTAGGCTCCTCGCTGAGCAAGGAGCCCGATGCGATGCCGGACTCAATCCCAAGACGATGGATCATGACCTCAGCGGAAGGCAGCGGCTCAACGACTAAGCCACCCAGGCGCCCCCCAGCTGTGCATGTTTTGACACATGCAAACACCTTTCTTCTGAAAAGTCTGCTTTCCTCAAGCGCTTGGTGGTTTTTGAGTGTGGGGTGAGAGTCCCCGTTAGTGAAGAGCTGGCTGCTGGGCACCAGGCTTGTGGGCATTGTCAGGGGCTTCTCCCCAGATCTGCCACTGACTTTCCCACGTGGGGGCACACGCTTGTGCCTGTGGTCTGGCCAGTGTGGTGGCTGAGGGTCGGCTGGTCTACCTGCACCTGCCCAGGTACCCCAGTACCCCAGTGATCACCCCTGGGCTTTCCCACACTTGCCCCTCCTTGTGGGCGTGAAATACCTTGGGTACTGCGCCGACTTTTGGGGGCAGGACCTTCAGCGATTTCCTGGGCTGGAGGTTTAATCCATCTGCTTTCATTCAGAAATTTTTCTGATCCACTGAGTCGTTGTTCTTGCTTTCCAGTGTGGGTATGTGCACGTATGGGTACGTGGGAATGTACATTCACACACACACACACACACACACACACACACACACATTTGTTTCTTATATCCCTTCCTTCTAGGGTGTGCAGGGTATACTCATATCCCGGTAGCTTCCTTCTTTATAATGATTGCAGTTGAGAGTTCATGGTCATAAATGATATTTACATAGGACGCCTGAGCTGGAGGAGGAATCATAGCAGATTATCGCGGGTGGAGGGTTGGAAGGCTTGACCGGTGAGGATTTTCCCCAAATCCTTTCTTCCAATCCTTCAAAATGCTTTTGGAGGTGAGGGTCCCCTTTTCCAAACCAAATCTTACATGGAACTCTTACTGGAGCCTGAGAGAGGGAAGGATCCGCCAAAGGATCTTCTAGAACATCCGGGGTTGAGAAGGTATTTCAAGTGTGGGGGCGTGAACCCTGAGTGGTGGTGCCAAGGGGTCGAATGATCAGGTGTGGAGACTTGCATTTGCCAGGATTGGGAGACTTGGGGACCCTACAGGTAGAGCTGTTGATAGAGAAGGGGATGTGGGCGAAGTGGAGGTAAAGAAATTTTTAGAGCTTTCAGGATATACTTCTGTCTTTTTTTTTTTTTTTAAGATTTTATTTATTCATTTGACAGACAGAGACCACAAGTAGGCAGAGAGGCAGGCAGAGAGAGAAGGGGAAGCAGGCTCCCTGCTGAGCAGAGAGCCTGATGCGGGGCTCGATCCCAGGACTCTGGGATCACGACCTGAGCTGGAGGTAGAGGCTCAACCCACTGAGCCGCCCAGGCGCCCCTTCTAGTTGTCTTGTGAAAGAATTGGCCCCAAATCTGAGGGAAACAAAGGCTGATCCCTCTGGAATGACTTCTATCTTTCCCTTGGTCCCCAACTGCCAGGAGCCCTTGTAAGTGCTGCCCAGGCCCACCCTCTGGTTGATGGGGGCTCTAATTTACAAGTGAGATCAGGATGTGGAGAAAACCCGCAGGCAGATGCCAACCAAGGAGGCTCTTGGAGCGGCCTTGGCGATCACTCGGGTCCAAATGGGACGCTGGGGTCACCCCTACAATCAGCAGGGCTAGCACCTCAGCTCAGGGTGGGGATCTGACAAGCAAGCCCAGGGGCTTTCTGAGGAAGAGACTGTGGGGTTGGGACCCAGTGAGTCAGTTCCAATTGTGGGCTGGCATCGCCCCCTGCTGGTCATTTCCTAGTACTGCCCCTTCAGGCACAGAGACCTGCAGGGCATGAAGGAGAGGTGGGGGACCTGCCAGCTCTCTGTCCAGAAAGGGTGGTGCCACCTTTGGGAGAACGTGTCCGAAGCCCATAAATGTTAATGTTAAAATCAGCCACGCTTAGCCTCACAAAATCCCAGCTGCCTACATGCTGGATTCCTATATGTGACCAACACTGCCACATTCATGAGAGAGGAAAAGGGACAATAAAATACTCTTTTGAAAGCCACCAAGTATGGAAAGGGGGACAATGAAACATGAATTTTATGCCAGCCGTTTGCTGCCCGGACTGGCTTTCTTTCTGAAGACATCTGAGATGAGGCTGGGTGTCTACCACACAGAAGTGAAGGTATGCAAAGTGACAATGATGCATTTCGGCCATCCTCACGTGGACTTTTGGGGAGTGTCGTCAGTCAGCGGATGGAGGCCATTTGTGAAGGTGTGGGTGGAGGTCTCAGTAGGGAAACGGGCCACCGGCTTCAGAGAGCCTTGAACGAGACTGACCACACTGCTCAGTCTCTCTTGTTTACCCTAAGGGGTGCAGAGGACTCTGAGGCCACCTGGTGGTCTGCAGAGCTCCCTGGAAGAGGGAAGGCGGGTCCTAAGACGGCCGGGAAAAGGGCTGAAGAGTCTCCTGAGGGGTGAACTGGGCCATCTTTCAATCCCACTTTCCACAGTAGGTGCGGCTCTGGTGTTGAGCAAACTCCGCCGGGCAGGGTAGAGAAAGCAGCTCACAGGATCCCCAGGAACCTCACGACTAACAGTGGGGGTCCCAGGACGGTGGGCCTGTCCCTCTTTGGAGCTTGCTAAGGATACAGAATCTTAGGCCCCTCCTCTGATCTGCTAAATTCGAATCTTCAGTTTAAGGACATCCCTGCAGGCTGGAATTTCCTGGGGAGCTTTAAAACGGTGAGGCCTGGACCCCATCCCCAGAGACTCTGATGTGCTTGGTCCGGGATGTGGCCTGGGGATCAAGAGCTTTCCAAGCTTCCCAGGTGGTCCAACTACGCACTGCTGCAAGTCCTGTGTGTTGACATACGGAGGCAGCGAGGATTTGGAGGAAGCCACTTGGGCCGGTTTTAATGTCTAAGGATACAAAAGCCAACTTTGCACTTGGCTCTTTTTTCCTGAGCTGAGGGGGCAGAGAAGCAGGGCTGCAAAAGCCCCTGTGGAAAGGCAGCAGCTGATGCTGGCTATTTGTTCCAGAATCTTCTCTGGGGGCTGTGCCCAGAAGCTGCCCTGTTTTCAGGCAGGAAATGTGCCGGCAGGTATGCTTAATTTCTGAAGGTGATCATATTAAGGGAGGAAAGGATTGGGACTGGGGTCTGATGATGCTTCTATGTGGCTGGTCAGCACTGCCAAGCCCAGGAATGTTTTTGGAAACCATATCCAGGCCCAACTCAGCTTTCCCCATGGGCCAGCAGTTGAGACACCCCAGTGGAAGCCTCACATTCTTTTCTTCTGGTTTCTACACTGTCCCTGGAAGTGGTTTATGAGTGAGAACCAAGCAGATGAAGCCAAAACCACTGCCCAAAATAACACTCTCATTTTGAAGAATATTCTTGTATTTGATCCTCTCAGTTTCCAGAGATAGGCATTCTTATCATTATTCCCATCTTACAAGTAAAAACCACCCCCCTCCCCAAAACCCTGAGGTTAAATCTTGCTCAGGATAAGAGAGCGGTGATGTGGCTAGGATGGGACCTTGACCAACAACCCTGGCTCCAAATCCATTTGGCCCTATAAAGCTCATGCTTTATATCAGATGTTTCTTTCTGGGGCTGTGGGAGGTGTGGGTAGGAAGGCGAAGGGGAACAGTGAAATTACAACTTCATTTATCCCAGATCCGTTTCACCAACCATCATCAGATAAAGGAGGAGGAACTTTAAGAGGAAACCGAACTGTCTTTGGTAGAGATGCTGGGCAGTTCTAAGTGAGGCAGAGAGCATGAATCAAAAGGAAGTTTCTGGGTGCACAGAGTCACAAGGAGAGGGGGGGCTTACCTTAACCCCTTTGGGGAAGCGATTCCGTAGTTCAAGGCCAAACTGCCTGTAATGTCTTCCCAGTCATGCGGATACGGGTAACCCCCTCAAAGGGGGATCCCCGGGAAGGAAATGAGGAGAAAGGCCAAC